>JACEFZ010022709.1:0-156357 GCA_014155875.1 Cepaea nemoralis
TCGGGGTCTAAAAGATTTCAATTTTTTACATTTTCCAATAATATCTAATTCTTTCCCTCCACTTCTATGATCGCCAAACAATACTCATGAATTCACGTATGTGCTATCTACGAAGGGACTTCAAATGAAAACCTGAAATGTGTGTGTGTGTGTGTGTGTGTGTGTTTTGTTTTTATTTTTTTTTGTTTACTTGTTTTGGATGAATATATTCTCAAAAAGTACAAACAAATGTATCAGTTTCGATGTCCTCAACAACTGTGTCCAATGCAAGTCATCCAACGCCAGTAAAGTGCTTGGGTTCCTGTAGGAAAATCGACTCTGGGGTCATTACTCGGTCGTGAACAGTCTGTCACATAAGTTTCGTTTCGAAACTTCCTACACCCCTCATATATTTCTGGATTGTCAGGCATGCATCACCATACTGGACCCTCATTCGCTGATGAATTTGTATAGTTTCACTCCTTCACTGATCAATAAACGGAAAACAGACCGCTTCCTCTCTTTGTGTATGTCAGAAGTAGGGCGGCCATTTATAAACTATTCTTATAACGTTACCGTGTTATTCTGCACTGTGATGTCACGTACTTAGCACCCTTGATATTTTTAACAGCAATATTGATAGGTTACAAGACAACGACATGGTTATTGTAATTTCTATCACACTGTTAAGGTTTCGATTTGAAGCACCCTTGTATTTAATAATGCATGACCTTATATGTACTTTCATAGACACCTCGGAAGCTTGGGTAGCCAATCTGTTGTTAAACCAATCAGTGAGCTAGGGTATGCCTACCCAGCATGTGAAGACAGGTTTCAGCAAACTACGCGAAATAAATCATTGATGAATCAACGTGCAATATGGCGTTTACCTGCAAAGCGTTGTGGAACGTAATGAGCATGGCAAGGCACGTAGAGCGCCCTGGTCATCAACTGCACCTGTATTCGTCTCCAGTCATCTTGACTTGTCTTGCCATTGGACTCAGATGCACTCAGGAGAGAGATCACTCGACCAATTGCGTAACACTTCCTCACTTTAATCCAATTCATCGCGCAAGTCATTCTTTATCAAAACAAACAAACAAACAAACACAATATTTTTGATGTCGTCAATCCATTTTCATCTCGGGCGTCCTCTTGCTCTCGTCGCAGATGATCTTTGGTGTAGGGCCAGTGCCGGTAATTGGTGTTGCATTCTAACGGGATGGCCAAACCATTTGATCTTTTGTCTTTCGATAATTGTGGTAAACGGTGTTGATCCCACTGTCTGTCTGATAGCAACATTTATTATTCTGTCTATGATTGTTAAGTTGGAAGCTCTCCTCAGGCTGCTCATCTCACATGTGTTGATTTTGCGTAAGTGTTATCTTGATAATGTGAATATGCTATTTATTATATGTCGTTTTGCGGACATAGGTATGTTTGGATGTTTCAGCATCGGCGATAATTGATATCTTTTACATAATATAAAAAGTTTATCATTGCTTTGTGAAAAGGAAACAACGCGAAATGTAACGTCAATGAATGAATCACCAAAAAACGAAACGTAGATTGTAAACCTTACTAGAACACGATTAAAGGAAACACAATGGACGTTGCGGCTAAAGACTTCGTCAGCACAGAACAAACAAACACAAACAGACACACAACTGCACGAATACGTCTTAAGCGCTTAACGCGTTTGATGTGGACGGTATGAAGTTTAACGTAGAACGTTAAGCCTGTGTCAGGGTTGAACCCCGTTACTCGCCTTCAACGAATCGAAGTTTAAGAGCAAGCACTCTAATCCTGTCGGCCACGCCGACTTCTCATAGTAACGCAGTGTTTCAAAACGAACAGACAAGTAGCTTCTCATATTCATGCAGTGTTTCAAAACTAACGGGTCTAAGATCACATTCGCTTGCACGTGACTTCGAAGCCACGTGCAGAACTATATATCTGCCCACGTTTCGAGGACTGTAGTCGGTGGTGTCGATTCCCGGCGGATGAATTATCTGTTTTCCATTTAAAATAAATCCATTGCCACTGTTCACATCCATGTTGTGTAAGTCCGAGGACGACTTCGGCTAAAGTGAACAGAACAAAGAGTTAGTTGCATATCCTTTACTGAACGTCGCAGTCAACCCTACAATTTTTATTTTGGCTGTATGTGATTTTTTGGTGGTGGAGGATATGTGGATGAATGAGAGTTAGCCCTTGCTTTCTGAGTGATCGAAACACATACCATAGTCGAAAAACAAACTCAAGGCTGTCTGCTGCCAACTCGTCTGCAGCTGTGTTTCGAATGCCACAGAGCAGGCAAATAGAACAAAAATGAACCTCGTTGAATATGTCAAAGTAAAGTGAAAGAATAGCGCACTTCTACACACCTTTAGGTCCTGGACATGTGGTCAGTTACAGTAAATGACCGTGTTACACGCCTGAAGCCAACTAGGCATATGGAAATAGACCGTCATATTTTCCCAGTCCTACTTACCAGGAAATCACAAACAGCCAAAAAATGCTGGTATTGACTGCTACATCCTGTAAAGGATATGCAACTAACTTGTTTAACATGCAGTTTAAGCGTTTGAGTTGTTAAGGCTTCTGGAGTGTTTATGCTTGTTGCTGCGGTTTTCTTACGCATTTTCCTCATGTTGAGCTTGTAGTGCATGGTTCCGTCGTCCTGCTACTGAGTTGAGTGTGTGGAGCGACACTGTGAGCTGCTGATTTAATGTGGAGTGCTTTTACATCTGTCCGCATTTGTTCGTTACGTGAACTGCATGTTCGCAAACATGGCGGAAGCCGGTTTCTGAACTAACTGGGTGTGATATATGCAGTAATGTGTGGCTCCTGGTTTTCTATTAACTGCCGTTTCCATCGACAATTAACTGTAGTTTTCGTGGCCGACATATTTGTTGGCATTCTGGCACCGGCATTATGCATAGTATACCTGTGCGGGCTGTTGTTTTGTCGAGACTACTATCTGCTCCACTTTTCACATGGGGCAGTGAAGAGCATTGTGTGTGACATTCACTGGCACATGAATAGAGCATGATGGGGTAACCCTTTGCCGTGAAGTTGGAACAGCGACTAATTAACTGAGTATATAACTAACCCATATTTGTATAAACCCCTATAGGTAGGTGATGTGGTCTGCAACACACTAACCGCATTTACTTCCCAAGTTAGTTTCTGGTACTTTGTTTTAAGCTGGATCGATCTGGGAGCCGAGATGAATTTTAAAAATTAGCCTGGATTCAGAATTGAATCCATTACCACTCGTCCAGCAGGCGAACGAGTGGTCAAGAATCCACCACAAAAAAACTTTGTATATTAACGAACTACCTGTCGTCAGTACAAACGCAAGGAAACTCTTACTCCAGGAAGCAAACCCTTGCATTTTTAGGAATAAGAAGGAGAGAGAGAGAGAGAGAGAGAGAGAGAGAGAGAGAGAGAGAGAGAGAGAGAGAGAGAGAGAGCAATTAGAGAGAGATGAGAGAGAGAGGAGAGTGAGAGAGATGAGAGAGGGGAAAAGTGAGAGAGAGAGAGAGAGGAATGAGAGAGAGAGGAATGAGAGAGAGAGAGAAAGGGAGAAAGAGAAAGGAAAGAGATAGAGGAGAAAGATAGAGAGGGGAGGGTGAGAGAGAAAGGAGAGAGAACAGAGAAAAGGGAAGAGAAAGGGAGAGGGAGAGAGAGAGAGAGAGAGAGAGAGAGAGAGAGAGAGAGAGAGAGAGAGAGTGAATGAGAGCGAGAAAGTGAGAGAACAATGAACTGAATCTTGATGAACATAAATCAAAGTAGCAAGATGAATGAATTATTATCATTATTATCATCCTTATTATTATGTAATAACAATGATAATGATAATAATAATATTAATAATGATCATAATAATAACAATAACACCAGTAATAATAATAATAATAATAATAATGTTCCGCAAATATTTAAAAATTAAATTAAACCACAGCACAACGATCCAGACGTTTCAATTCTAGAGATCTTCTTCAGGAACAGCTCAATCAGGTATAAAAACAATTGCAAATGTAAACATAGGAGTATAAGAGCACAGGAGTATAAACAAGGAATTCGCAAACTAGCTGCAAACAAAGAAACAAGCTGTCATTAGCGTAAATATGCAGTTCATTGTCGGAGGATGTGACCATCTGAGCAAATCCTTGCACACGCATTATCGCACAAGGCCAGTCACCGAAGTGCCGGCAGATAACCGTCCGGTATTTGTTTGAAATTTAGACCTCACAACACAGCAACCATAGACACAAGCAAAACCCACGCCGAAAGAAATCACAGCTCATAGTGTCGCACCAAACACTCAGTTCAGTAGATGAACGACGAAAACAGTAAATAGGCATACATAGCCAACAAACATTTTACCTGAAGACAGTTTACTTGTTGATTTATTGGTTGTTTCGGGATTTGAAATTTAAATATTGAGCACAACCCACCACTGGAAACGCTGATTGTATTCTGGTATGAACCTAAAGGCCTATCCACGTCAATATGGAAGCACTAGACTCGAGTTTCGCTCTCGTATGAACTCGTCAGTAGTGCATATCCCTGACCGGATCCGGAAACAAGCCCCGGATCACGCGTGTGCAGCGGGTGTGTAACCACGCTTGTTTCCGGATCCGGTCAGGGATATGCACTACTGACGAGCTCAAACGAGAGCGAAACTCGAGTCTAGTGCTTCCATATTGACGTGGATAGGCCTTATATTCATACCAGAATACGATCAGCGTTGCCATTGGTGGGTTGTGCTCAATATTTAAATTCCAAATCCCGAAACAACCAATAAATCAATTTGATTATTCCTCGCTGGATTTTAGGAGGCCTGGTGTTCCTTGCCAGTGAGAAGTCCTGATCGTTCGGGTCCACATCGATTGACGGACGTCAGTCGCGGCGATTGGGTAATCTTGAGCATAGCCTACGATGGGTGACGTTGTGGTGTTCTGTTATGATAATTTGGCTGTGTCCAGTGTGCCGCGTGGTTACACACCCGCTTCAAACGCGTGATCCGGGGGTTGTTTCCGGATCCGGTCAGGGATATGCACTACTGACGAGTTCAAACGAGAGCGAAACTCGAGTATAGTGCTTCCATATTGACGTGGATAGGCCTTAGGTTCATACCAGAATACGATCAGCGTTGCCAGTGGTGGGTTGTGCTCAATATTTAAGTTTACTTGTTGTTTTACCTGTTGTGTGGTAACAACCACAGACCGAAAGAAATCACAGCGCATAGTGTCGCACCAAACACTCAGTTCAGTAGATGAACGACGAAAACAGTAAATAGACATACATAGCCAACAAACGTTTTACCTGTAGACAGTTTACCTGTTGTTTTACCTGTTGTGTGGTCACAACCACAGACCGAAAGAAATAACAGCTCATAATGTCGTACCAAACATTCATAGCCAACACACATTTTACCTGTAAACATACATACACTGAGAGCTGGATGCGAACTACAATAAAAGAGAAAACATCATGAGGTGCCAGGGTCACATAAATATATTTTTGTGCAGAAGATGTGTTATGTCGACCGGTCTCTCTCTCTCTCTCTCTCTCTCCCTCCCTCCCTCCCTCTCTCTCTCTCTCTCTCTCTCTCTCTCTCTCTCTCTGTGTCCGCATGCCTGTCTGTATCTCAGTCTCCCTCTCTATATCTCTGTCTCTCTGTCTCTTTATGTCTCTCTGTTTTATATATCCCTTAGTCTCTCTCTCTCTCACTCTCTATCTCTCTCACCGTCTCTGTCTGTTCCTCTCTTTGTCTCATTGCATCTCTCTCTCTCTCTCTCTCTCTCTCTCTCTCTCTCTCTCTCTCTCTCTCTCTCTCCCTGTGCATCTATCTATATATAGTAAATGTCATAAATTATAGATTATCAGTTATACCATATGTGGGATGTGGATGTTATTTCTAAGACAATATTGGCTACTTTATGTCTAGGGGATCCCAAAACGGGGAATTTAAGGTTGATTCTCTTTTATTTTAGCCACTTGAGGTGATCCTGGAACTCTACCATAAACACAAGAAGGAAAATACTTCACTCCTGTGTATAACTGTCCTCATTCCCACTATCACCTTATAAATTTCCTATAGTGTTAGAGGATATTGATTGTTTACAACATATAAAACAACCACGGTTGAACAAATATCAACACTGGACTTGACGTAAACATCAACAATTTTGGACAAACAGTTCAAGCATTAAATCAAGATCTGAAGTAACATATATACACATAATTTGTAATGACCACACTGAATATCCAGAACAGGCATGGGAATGATTTTCAATATGACAAAACCCTTTACCCACATTGCCCCAAGGAAAAAAAAAAACAATGTTATTACAAACAACACAACAACCACTGATTGGTTCTACATTATTGACCCACTGTACACCAGTAAAGTAAACAATGGTCTAAGTTCATAAAAACCAAACATATAAACAATTGTTTCTGACACCACTTACAATTCTCATATTTAAAAAATAATGAGATGGTGTCAGAGTACTCAACCAAAACAACAACCACCTGTTGGTTCTACCATTCACTGAAGAAAAAAAAACTCCTGACCTTACACATCGATTGCATGGAGAGAAAAAAAACCCACATATAGAAGCATCACTAGTTCTAATAATTAAACTAATTATTTAATTACAGTATATTTCCTTAGGTGTTGCTGTCAGTTATTCTTCTCCAGTGCGAAGTAGATAATGTCCATATTTATCCGGGCAGACGCAAATGTACTCACAGTCATGTTCTCCTTACATTATGTTCACTGAAGTTGGCTGGTGAATATTTATAATCTATAATCCAAGAATAGAATTATACACAAGCACATATCCCCTCCATGGGGCTGAATTCAAGAATACTCTATTGCAAGTGGGCTCTGTTTTCCAATTGAAATTGGTGCCTAAGTCTGTCATATTTTCAGGAGATGCAACTTAAGCTCTTGCAGAAAGTTCTTCCCTATATAATCTTATCGATGAGAAAGATGACGACTGTCCAACAGCTCGGTTTATGTTAACCATTCCCCAATTTAGTTCTTCTTCTTTTCGTTCATCCGGAGTGTTTTTTCAGATGTGATTGCGGTGTGTCTGTTATGCGCCCTTGGGCCGAAACCCGTAGGCCAACACATCGACTTTAGCGTGCTTTTTTTGACCAGGTAGCATTCCTGGGAGACTCACTTTTGTGGTGCCATCTGCAACCATGCTGGCCAAGGTTGAACGGTCGAAGACAACGGTCATCCCTCAAAGGAAGGCAGGGACAGTCCATAGCATTTTCCGCCATCCAAGGTTGCTTCCATAGTTGCAGGGCCGACACATAACGCCCTGGATCTGGGCTCACCGAGGGAGATCGTCACGTCCTGCTCATGGCTGCTTTAAATCCTCACTTCAATATATTGGTCATTTCGTTTCCCCGGGTCATTCCCGCACAAACCAGACAGGTTTGCAGACGGCATCCACTCAGCGAGTTTTCGGACATGTGCTTGTCGTTGCGCCAATCAGAGCTTTTCCAGGCACAACAGACATTCGGAAAACTACCTAGTCAGGGCTGTTCCGAACAAGAGCGGCATTCGGAAACTAGGTAGTCAGAGCTGTTCCTAGCACGAGAGACATTCGAACGAGACATTTCACTCGGACGTAATTGCGTAGTGTCAATTTTTAGTTTGCCACCCGTAGGACGACATTTCCGACTTCAGCGGGAATTTTTTAATGAGGTTAGCCTTCCTCTGGTTTCGAGGCACGTTGGACTGTTGTGATGTCGCTAACATCTCAGCTGGTCAAGATAGAACGATGAACGACATCGCGGTCGGCCCTCAAGGGAAGGCAGGGGCAGACCATGAGCATTCCCTCGCTATCCAAGGAGGCTTCCATAATTGCAGAGCCGGCACATATTGCTCTGTGACTGGGCTCACCCGAGGAGTTGCCACGTCCTGCTCATGGCTGCTTTAGTTCCTCACTTCCATGTGTTGGGCAACTCGTTTGCCACTGATCGCTCAAGCACACACCAGGGACGGTCAGACTGCAAGCGACACCCACTCGGTAAGCTTTTGCTTTTGACTTCGGACCACGCAATAGGTTCGCTCGCCGTGCGTTCCATTTTGCGTCATTGAGACGTTCTTCCACTTTTGTCTACACTCTCTATGAGTTAGATAAAGTTTTCGCAGCCATTTTCTTCGACTGGGGCACTTTTTTGACTTTTTGTACTCGCTCACGAGGTAGGCTACTTGTGCTGCCGGCTCAGCACCTTACCTTCGTGCAGCGGTGAACGAGAAACGGCCTGGCCCTCTCATCCGGGAATCTCTCATATCCCCCAGCTGAGAGCCTTCGAACTTCTATCAGACCTGAGCATGTAGCTTGCTCAGTATCACGCCTTTATTTTTCGAAAGGTGGCTATCGGCCCGGCTCTCAGGTCCGAGGGTTTGTGGCTTAGAGGCGTTCAGCCACAGTCCTCGACAGGGAGCCTTTAGTGTTTTGTCCGGACCAAGAACTTCTGCCTTCGTGCGCCTGATTTAAATTTTAGACTGCTATCCTCAGTCTCACCTGCAGAGCAGCAGGTTGTGTCTCTCTTAGTCTGGTCCCTATCCCATAAGCTGTCCGATATGTAGTTTTTCATTCATCAGCAAGCAAATGGGGTCGATGGGACACGCAAGCTCCCCCACCACGTCAAGGTGGAGACACATCGGGGGAGGAATTTAGTTCAAGAGGCTTTGTCACACACCCGGTTTATGTTGATAGGTCATCCCACACTTGGTGATGGAGTAATCAAGCCGACATGGAACCAGCGTAGAGTTCTGATTCAGGATTTTCAATTCATTGTAGAACATACAATGCTGCGAGTCATTCATTTGTTTCATCTAGAAATATTTCCAGGATTGGTCTGCTGCAGGCATGGAACTGAAGAGTATTACTTCCAACACATAAACTGGGAGTCGCACAATAATCAGATGATTCGTGTTGTTGCATGCGTAGAGGCATTTACTCCGCTAGCTTCTTTCGTATGGCCTTTATGATGGTGTTTCGGGTCTGAGATCTCGAGTGGATTTGGCTTCTTTCAGAGTGTTGCAGATTTGAACCTTGAAGGTAATCTGGTTTCCCAGTTGGTTTTCAGTTGCTATTATGTTGATATTCAGTTGGTACCTTGGTTGTACTGGCTTATGTTGTTTCAGTGTCTCTTCCCATTTGTTTGAGTTGGTGTTCGTATCTAGAACTTGGTGTTGAGTCTGCCGCTGTATGACTGATTGAAGGATTATTTAATCCTGAACAGGAAACTGGGAATGTCCCATGGTTTCGTTGACCTCGCGGATTGATGGCGTACCAGACGGCATCTCCCAGACGTAAAAGTAGACGATACTCTGTTGTCGGTGTATTTTGAATATCCATTTATCTTGATGGACAATCAAATACAGAGATCCATCCTGGATATCCTGACAGAAGTAGGACTATCAATCGCCGAGTGTCTCTCTTCAACAGGTCTTTCGCTGGCTAGGCAGCTGATAAGCGTAGCAGTCAACGGTGATGTTTTTCTAGATCCAGACTATGGTTAGGACAGGTTGCTATTTATCACCTCTTCAGGTTATTCACACAGTTTCCGGGTTGGTGAAATGTCCAACAAACCACCACTCGCTACTGTCTATAGAAATGGATGACAAAGAATACAACACGGGCATTAACCTACTGTGGTATGGTAAAATGTTTACAACACAATTACAAACAACAAAAGAAGAAGAAGAAAGGAGTGGGTTTCCACGTTCCACTGTCTCTCGTCGCTTGGTGTTGAGCTATTCTAGCTCTTATTGTGAGTAAGGTATCTTTTCACTCAGTATTCTATTCTCATGTTGTTACTGGGACTATTACATGAGCCTCTGTGTATTAGGGAGTCTCTGTGGCGAAGTGGTCAAGCCGTGTGACTCGTGCTCCGAAGGTTGTGGGTTCGATTCCGGCCGCACCCTTCGGTTTACGAGTTAAATGTTTCGGAGACTCCTGAGGGTCGTCGCTAAAAGCTACGGAGTTCGTGCTTTGTGCGACGCTTTCCGTGCTGCGGAAAGAGACCGAGCCATATGGGATAAAACCCGGTGCAATGAAGTCGACCCTGTCGACTTTTAAGCGACTTTATTAGATGAGTGAAGCCATTCTTTCCATTCAAACATGTTGATATTGCCTCTCTCGCACTTGAAGAGAATAATCTATGTTGTTTCTAATGCCCCGTCTTCTTTCCGTTGCTATAATCAGCATTAGGCCAAGGCTATTCAACATTGTCTTCTTATGTACTGACATGCACAAGGATTCTTACATCACCATCATCATGTCCCCAGGGGTAACATTAAAATGTATATTCCCAACAGCAAAGTAACAATCATGACATTATATATATATATATATATAAATAAATCATACAGAGAAAAACAGATAAGTACATTTATTTCTTATATATGAATAACAATCATGACAGAATATATGTAAATCTCATACCTAGAAAAGCAAACATGTACATCCCTCATGTATGGATAAAAATCATAACAGAATATATGTAAATCTCATACCGAGAAAGACAAACATGTACATCACCCATATTGAGTGGTGACTAATATGTTAACAGGGAGATTGTACCATAGTTTGGCACGACAGCTCAGTTAGTTAGTTAGTTAGTCTTTCCTCTTGAGCCTAAGGCGGCGCATAGGGCAGAAGTCCTGTCTCTCCATGCTTGGCGGTTCGCTGCTACCTGTTGTAGATCTTGGATATTTACTTGGCCATTGAATGAGCCTTCTCTAATGATGGTTCTACGCAGGGTCTCTCTTGGTCTTCCCCGTTTTCTTTTCCCTACTGGTGACCTATATGAGGGCTTGGTAGGGGAGTCTTGACTTGTCCATTCTGAGTACATGGCCGATGTAGTTCCAACGGCGTCTTCTTATGAAATTGGATACTGTATCTTGCTTAGTCTCTTGTCTTATTTGTGAATTGGTTCTGAAGTCTGTCCAGTGGATGTTTAGAAGTCTTCTAAGACATTTGTTCTCAAAATTGTCTAATTTTTTATCTAAACCTACCGTTGATTTCCAACTTTCACATCCATACGTTAACACTGGAATCACACAAGAGTTGAAGATTTTAAGTTTTGTGTGTTTGCTGAGTGTCTTTGACTTCCAGATGTTTGACAGTTTATTGAAGGCACTAGATGCCAGTGCGATTCTAGATGATATTTCTGGTGTTGAGTCCCCTGTAGATGTCATTTTGCTTCCTAGGTATGTGAAGCTGTTGACTTTTTCAAGAACGTAGCTGTTCAATTTGATGTCATCTGAACTGTTGGTAAGATCAATAGTCTTTGTTTTTGTGGTGTTAATTTGGAGACCAATTTGCCCTGAAACATTTTGGAGGCTCAGTTACACAGTAACTCAGTAACACAGCTCAGTTACAGATTAGTAATTAGCAAGACAATCACTCCAACATGACGTATGTTCATAAGATGTGTTATCAATATTTTTCTTCCACATGGAGATAAAGTTTTCTGAAATGTCCTTAACAGTGAATTTACACTACACAGGATATTTACAGATCAAAGGCGTTGATAGTGAGATATAGTTTCACAATGCCTAGAAGAAGTTTTAATATTGGAATTAGAAATTGTAAGTATGGAAATTTGGCAGCGTGGTACAGCATGACGCTCAGTAGTAGAAATCCATCAGACTCTAGTTTACAAGAATAATTGATTTAACATCTTAATAATTCTTATATTTACACAATGGTATATGTACCTTATCAAAATACATGAATACATATTAATAATGTAGATTTAACATATCAATTGCTGCAGAGAATGACATATTTTAGGGCTAAACTGCCCTCCCCACCTCTGGGAGACCGAACTCTTCTGTCTCCTTTGGTCACTTAACACAAAATGGCTTGCTTTTACCTTTGTTTATAATCTAGCCTGTCTTGGCCAGGTACGTGAATCAACCTAACAAACTAAGGCCAAATAAATGTGGCTATGCCCCGGTCAGTCTATCGCTGCTTTTATTCCCCCAAATTAAGGTATTTAAACAGTAATCCCTAGGGCATGTGATATTTTTGAGGCGTCAATAAAAGGATGTTGGTAGAGACGTTTTAGTATATCACACCATACTATGTGAAATTTACAGAATATAATAATATTTATATAGAATACAAACTAACTGAAGTTATGCTATCTTTATCTGGCTCTAAGGCACTATGTGTTTGTATTGGAGCATCAACACTTTTGAAAGGAATTAAAACAAAGCTGATTAATTAATTAATTAATTCAGTAGCATGTCCTTTGCAGAACCTCGCTCGCATAACAACATTCCGGAAAAAAACCTCTCGATCATAAGCAAGATGTCCCGCGTCCGATACACCGATCTGGAGATAATACGCCACATCTTGCACCCATAATCTCTTTGGCCGTCCTCTTCCTCTCTTCCCGTACATTAACCCCTCCATTATTATTATAATTTTAAAGTGACCAAAATGTCTTCAGTACCTTCTTTAGTATTAAGAACTTGACGTATGGGTGAATTTGTTCTTTTCTGTATCCAAGATAGTCTTAAAACCCGTCTATAACATGTATATTCAAAGTCTGTTCAGCTCCTTTAGTAAGTGTCCAGTTCTCACAAACGTATACTGCAATTGGAAAGATGTGCGCTCTTAAAAATATAATGTGTGTAAGACTGTCTGTCCCACGCCACAATTTAATCAGTTGTCTTTTGAAGGCTTTTTATAGCTTTTGAAGAGCGTCGATTTTCGTCTTTTTAAAATGTCTTTCACTGTGCCACAATTGTTTGTAATTTAATGGTCCAAGATAATCAAAATGTTCCAATAAATCCAATTTTTCTCATTAACATCTATTTCTTTCTCCATATTAGTTTTATCTGTATTCATTATCTTTGATTGTGCTATGTTAAGATGCGATTTGTGATTTTCTCTATTCTTGTAGGTTTAGTTTATTAGTTTTTTTTCCTTCTAATTAATAGCATACAAAAAGAACTTCTTTAGGCATTAGTCGTTAGTCGCGGTTCCAACTTCACAGCAACGGGTCGTCCCCAATATGCTCCGTGACTACCCGTGAATATCACACAAAATGCTCCTCACTGCCCCATGAAAAGTGGAACAAACAGGAGACTCGACAAACCAACATTCAGCTAGCCATCAACATTTTGCTTCGTGACGACGGGAGAATTGAATGTGGAGCAATGGGTTGATAGTTGATCAGAACTCATACCGGATATGTTTGCTAGAACAAGGCATTAAAGCCAGGGTGTCCGAGGATAGAGAGAATGGAGGTAGAGGTGAATTTTGAGGCGCAAGGTAAGACAATAAAGTGGACTAGGATGATGGGGTTAGTCATGGCTGATGGTAATGATGACAACTATGTGGAAGATTGCCATGATGGTAATGATGACAACTATGTGGAAGATTGCCATGATGGTAATGATGACAACTATGTGGAAGATTGCCATGATGGTAATGATGACAACTATGTGGAAGATTGCCATGATGGTAATGATGACAACTACGTGGAAGATTGCCATGATGGTAATGATGACAACTATGTGGAAGATTGCCATGATGGTAATGATGACAACTATGTGGAAGATTGCCATGATGGTAATGATGACAACTATGTGGAAGATTGCCATGATGGTAATGATGACAACTATGTGGAAGATTGCCATGATGGTAATGATGACAACTATGTGGAAGATTGCCATGATGGTAATGATGACAACTATGTGGAAGATTGCCATGATGGTGGGGGTAGTCATGGCTGATGGTAATGATGACAACTATGTGGAAGATTGCCATGATGGTAATGATGACAACTATGTGGAAGATTGCCATGATGGTGATGATGACAACTATGTGGAAGATTGCCATGATGGTGATGATGACAACTATGTGGAAGATTGCCATGATGGTGGGGGTAGTCATGGCTGATGGTAATGATGACAACTATGTGGAAGATTGCCATGATGGTAATGATGACAACTATGTGGAAGATTGCCATGATGGTAATGATGACAACTATGTGGAAGATTGCCATGATGGTAATGATGACAACTATGTGGAAGATTGCCATGATGGTAATGATGACAACTATGTGGAAGATTGCCATGATGGTAATGATGACAACTATGTGGAAGATTGCCATGATGGTAATGATGACAACTATGTGGAAGATTGCCATGATGGTAATGATGACAACTATGTGGAAGATTGCCATGATGGTAATGATGACAACTATGTGGAAGATTGCCATGATGGTAATGATGACAACTATGTGGAAGATTGCCATGATGGTGATGATGACAACTATGTGGAAGATTGCCATGATGGTGATGATGACAACTATGTGGAAGATTGCCATGATGGTGGGGGTAGTCATGGCTGATGGTAATGATGACAACTATGTGGAAGATTGCCATGATGGTAATGATGACAACTATGTGGAAGATTGCCATGATGGTAATGATGACAACTATGTGGAAGATTGCCATGATGGTAATGATGACAACTATGTGGAAGATTGCCATGATGGTAATGATGACAACTATGTGGAAGATTGCCATGATGGTAATGATGACAACTATGTGGAAGATTGCCATGATGGTAATGATGACAACTATGTGGAAGATTGCCATGATGGTAATGATGACAACTATGTGGAAGATTGCCATGATGGTAATGATGACAACTATGTGGAAGATTGCCATGATGGTAATGATGACAACTATGTGGAAGATTGCCATGATGGTAATGATGACAACTATGTGGAAGATTGCCATGATGGTAATGATGACAACTATGTGGAAGATTGCCATGATGGTGATGATGACAACTATGTGCAAGATTGCCATGATGGTAATGATGACAACTATGTGGAAGATTGCCATGATGGTAATGATGACAACTATGTGGAAGATTGCCATGATGGTAATGATGACAACTATGTGCAAGATTGCCATGATGGTAATGATGACAACTATGTGGAAGATTGCCATGATGGTAATGATGACAACTATGTGCAAGATTGCCATGATGGTAATGATGACAACTATGTGGAAGATTGCCATGATGGTAATGATGACAACTATGTGCAAGATTGCCATGATGGTAATGATGACAACTATGTGCAAGATTGCCATGATGGTAATGATGACAACTATGTGGAAGATTGCCATGATGGTAATGATGACAACTATGTGGAAGATTGCCATGATGGTAATGATGACAACTATGTGCAAGATTGCCATGATGGTAATGATGACAACTATGTGGAAGATTGCCATGATGGTAATGATGACAACTATGTGCAAGATTGCCATGATGGTAATGATGACAACTATGTGCAAGATTGCCATGATGGTAATGATGACAACTATGTGGAAGATTGCCATGATGGTAATGATGACAACTATGTGGAAGATTGCCATGATGGTAATGATGACAACTATGTGCAAGATTGCCATGATGGTAATGATGACAACTATGTGGAAGATTGCCATGATGGTAATGATGACAACTATGTGCAAGATTGCCATGATGGTAATGATGACAACTATGTGCAAGATTGCCATGATGGTAATGATGACAACTATGTGGAAGATTGCCATGATGGTAATGATGACAACTATGTGCAAGATTGCCATGATGGTAATGATGACAACTATGTGCAAGATTGCCATGATGGTAATGATGACAACTATGTGGAAGATTGCCATGATGGTAATGATGACAACTATGTGCAAGATTGCCATGATGGTAATGATGACAACTATGTGCAAGATTGCCATGATGTTGATGTTTATTATGGTCAACTTTGTTGTGGGTGTTTGCTAGTTGTGAACTCCAGCGAAGTAAATACGCGTGCTACTACTTCTAGTATTGATAACACATCTTATGAACATACGTCATGTTGGAGTGATTGTCTTGCTAATTACTAATCTGTAACTGAGCTGTGTTACTGAGTTACTGTGTAACTGAGCCTCCAAAATGTTTCAGGGCAAATTGGTCTCCAAATTAACACCACAAAAACAAAGACTATTGATCTTACCAACAGTTCAGATGACATCAAATTGAACAGCTACGTTCTTGAAAAAGTCAACAGCTTCACATACCTAGGAAGCAAAATGACATCTACAGGGGACTCAACACCAGAAATATCATCTAGAATCGCACTGGCATCTAGTGCCTTCAATAAACTGTCAAACATCTGGAAGTCAGTGGGCTGATTTTTGCGTATGGGATTGCTTTCATATTTTACCAGTATCCCTCGCCATCAGGCGAATTCACTCCAACATCAGAGGTACTTGTAATTTACGTACCCAAGTCAAGTACAAAAGTAAAAAAAAGGCTTAGCCCATCTGGCCGGTGTAGGGGTTGTACCCGCTGTGTCAGCATCAACACATCGACAGTTTAGAAGCGAATACTCTGATCCATTCGGTCCTGCTGACCCCCATTATTAGCGAATACTCTGATCCATTCGGTCCTGCTGACTCCCATTATGACGATAATAATTATACTGCTGAAAACAATGACATGAGAATGACGAGTAAGAAAATACTCATTAATGAGGAATATGGGTCAGTATTTTTCTACACATAAACTTAAATAACTATTCCACTTATGCACTGCTGCTATTTAAAATACAGCTTTGCAGGATTCTCTTTATTCCAGTCAGTTATATGGTAAGAGAAAGCCAATGCTGTACTCCCCTATTAGATAACGATTCAACTGGAAGGACACACACCTGATCCGAGACTTTGGTGATCAAATCAGATTGCTGACTATAAAGGCACCAGCTTGTTGGCAAATGACATAATGATCACGGCGCTGCTACATGCCATGTGTTGACATGTGTGCTCCTGTAACTTAAAGTGAGAATCCTATCCACCGGATAGAGTTGTTCAAATATTGTTTCATAGGTGTATCTGTTGAATGTTGTAGGTTGGTTACATATCATATAAATCTGCACGGGTCTCCCTGGTAAAGTGGTTAAACCGTCTGCCTTGCGATCCGAAGGTTAAGGGTTCGAATCCCGACTACGGCATTTTGTTTACCTGTTGAGTTTTCTCGTAGACTCCTGGGTGTCGAGCTGTAGCTAATGAGTTCGTACTTTGTGTGATGCTTTCGTCAGGTCGCCGTGCAGAATGAAGCCGAAACAATTGGGATAAAACCCCTATCATGGAGACGATTATCTTGTCTTTAAACGTCTTCTTCTTCAGCGTTCCGAGCCATTGAGGTTCTTTGCTGCAGATACAATCCGTCTCCATTCGTCTCTCTGGTTGACCTTCTCTTGCCAGTCGTTGATTCCAAGTGCTTGTAGGTCTGTATGTATATATTATCTCTCCACCGTCTTCTTGGTCTACCTCGGGGTCTACGGTCATTTATTTCCTGAGTGTAAGCGAGTTTTGTTTCCCTATTATCTTCCATTCTTTCTATATGCCCCAGCCATTGTAGTCTATTAGCCTTCATGATACCAGTGATTAGCGTGGACTTAAACAGATCATAGATGTCTTTGTTACTTCTTCTTTTCCACTCTCCACTTTGTGTATCCCTAATGGGTCCAAAGATGCGTCTTAAAACTTTGTTCTCAAAGGTTTGTAACAAGGCTTCGTCTCCTTTCGTTGTACTCCAGGTTTCAGAGCTATACAGCACAACTGGTCTGATCAGTGTTTTGTATATTTTGATTTTGGTGTTACGAGATAGCGCATTTTATTTTAGTAGATGTTGTAGTGCATAGTTTATCTTATTTCCAGAATTGATTCTAGTTTGTATTTCTTCCCTTATGATGTTGGAACAGTTGAAGATTGTACCCAAGTATTTGTATGTTTCCGTTCTTTTAATGTTCAGATTATCTATTTGTATGTGGCCAGAGTTTTTAGCCATTTCGTCTCTTGAAATTACCATATATTCTGTCTTATCTTGGTTGATAACCAGTCCCATCTGTTGGGCTTTTTCCTTTAAGTGAGTCAATATTTCTAATGTCTTTTGTTCATTTTCCCCTATAATATCTATATCATCTGCATAACCAAGCAGCTTGGATGTTCCTCCAATATCACATTCCTCCTTTACCTTCCTTACAACTTTCTCTAGAGCCAGATTGAAGAGTAGCGGCGATAGTGCATCACCCTGTTTCAAGCCAGATGTTATTTGGAAAGGGCCTTTAAACACCCTTCATATATCAGTATGGAGACTGTTTCATAAGGCGAATACCTCTCTTGTTTCTATAAAATATCGATAACAAAATATAACAACTAAACTCCACCGAAGCAAACATGTAACAATCTTCGGATTCCCCACAGAACACAACTGGCTGAAACAGGTCATAATTACTAAACACAAGATAGAAGATACTGATGAATGTAACAGTGGAACTAATGAAACAACAGGAAAACAGTTCTTGCAGGAGTAGCCACGACATGCAGTACAAATAGAGCTGACTTAAGTCAAGAGCGGAATTCACAATACTAGGGATATACCCATGTGCGCTCCGTTCTTTCCTCCAATAATCAGTGAACAGTTCCAATATTATTAATACCAGATGCAGTCGAATCATGTGTCAATCTGGCCTTTCCTCTGAGTGCTGATTCTCGGTCAGATTCTCTGGTAAAGAAATCTATATTGGTCTACTCCTTCTGCATTTAAGGTCAAGCTCTATGGAGTGTTCATCACTTCCCAGACATAACATTGCAGGGGCTTATGTTTCAGACAGACAACTGCGCAAGAATAGTAAACATCGTCAACTTACACACGGGGCATGCTGAGAAGGGTGAAAATAGCCATACTTTGCTTAAAGTGGCATGTTATTAAAGAAAGTGGCTGGGAGTTTATAGCAAAGGTTATTGGACTGTGTTTAGCACAGGATAGCCTGGCATATAATACCACGACATTTAGTCTGAGAATGCAGGTGGAGGTAGTCACAGCGGTGGTCCGCTGGCTTGAAGACAAACAGCACACAAACGTCGTGATTGTAATGGACACACACACACATCATGTTGACAAAGGTTAAGAGTGCAGAGTAGTACGCTTCAATTAAAACAACAATGACAGGGAGCTTGAGTTGGATCGTTTCCCTAGGACTGGCCGGTGTAGTCGGAAACGAGCAGGAGGCCAGGTTGGCTGGGTCTGATCCTCTCAGTGAGGTATGGGACAATGTTAGCTGATTCAATGCCACAGAAAGAACTAGGTTTGAACCAAACAAACATGATTGGCGGGAAATGTAAAGTATGGGTGTGTCACAGTTATGACTTAACAGTTTATGGTAGCAGACATGTTGTGTGACGCAATGACGACATTTCTGCGATATATAAGCCTATGGCAGATACAGGAATTAGCTTAGGGCGATTAATAATTCCACGGCATTTAACCATTTAAAGTAGACATTGTCTGGACATCTTAGGATTACGTGGATTGTGTGAAAGAACGGATACATCATCATATTCTGAAGAGATGGTTCCACTGAAAGTGACCAGTATAGAACATGTACTTTTCTGCAAACAATTATTATCAACATTATATCATCATCATCATCATCATCATCATCATCATCATCATCATCATCATCATCATCATCATCATCATCATCATCATCATCATCATCATCATCCAATGACTTGTTCTCTGCAATACTTTGCCGCTATAACAACCTTTCTTTGACTGCGGTAATTTTCTAGGGGTCTGTAAATAAGTCAGTCCGCCATTACTTTCCTTCATGGCAGTGACCATACTGGTAATAAAAATGTAACTATCGTGTCTATAAAGAGATCAATCCTCTTCCCATCGTGGTGAACATAACACCAACAACTGCATGTCGGATGCTGCCAACCTGGATTCAACTATTTCAATGTCAACCTGCACGAAACTAGCTAACACACGAACACACGGTTACCGGTAGGGTAACTATGGTGTTCAGTGTGTATGGTGTCTAGTGTGTCCTATAGACAGTACTTCTTTCTTCCACTTCTATGAGTGCCAATCAATACATGAGAATGTATGAACGAAACTTGGTCTTAAAGAGGTTAAGAGCGAAACACGCACGTTGTCTGAGATAATAGCAAGAGAATGTGTAATGAAGAAAGATAACCGAGTGAAAAGAAACTAATATAACAGGTTGTTGGGTTTTCTCCCTTTGGCTAGAGTGTTGCGCTATCGACACAACAAAACACACTTACACGTCACAAGGCACATGTTAGTGCTCATGTTTTCTATAGTCCAATTGTCACTCGGTAGGTAATTTAGTCATTAGCATGCCGGCTGCCTTGACGTCCCAAGAAATTTTCATCATCATCATCATCATCATCATCATCATCTTCCACTTCTGCCGTCAATTGTCATGGGGAGGAATAATTTGCCCTTCAGCGCCCGATGGGAGACCTTGGATAGTGTCATTCCGTGTGGTTATACAATGTCTGTGATGTCGTCAATCCATTTTCTTCTTGGGTGTCCTCTTGGTCTCGTCGTAAATGATCTTTGATGTAGGGCCAGTGATGGTAGTTGATCGTGATCATTCTAACGACATGGCCAAATCACGTGATCGTCTGTCTTTCAATAAATGTGGCACAAGGTGTTGATCTCACTATCTGTCTGATATCAATGTTTCTTACTATGTCTCGGATTGTTAAGTTGGCATCTCTTTCAGGCATCTTATCTCACAGGTCTTGATTTTGTGAAGTGTAATTTGGATAAAGTCCAGGTTTGAGATTGGTAGCACAGGGTTGGTAGGAAGATTGTGTTGTAAAGTGCTTTCTTAGTAGTTATTGATACATGTTTGTTCTTTAGTATTGGTGCCATTTGTCCAATGAGTTGATTTGCCTTATTGCACCTATTTTCGATCTCGTCTTCTGATCTGCCATTTGATGATATTATACTTCCTAGGTACTTGAAGCTCTTTACTTGTTTCAAGGGATGTTCGTTTAGCTGAATTGTTGCTGTTTGTTCTTCTTTAGTTATAGTCATTACCTCTGTTTTGCTTGTGCTAATTTTCATGTTATGTTCCCTACACATTTCGTTTAGACTATTCATGTGGTCTTGTAATTCAGCTTCTGATTTTGCTATTAGTGCATTACTTTGTGTTATTTTATATTGTTTACATTTCCACAGTTTTACCGCAGTTCCACCAAATTTTATCCGTAAGAAACCGACGCGACGCGATCCACTGCCGAATCTCGCACAACTGTGTTTCGTACGTGGGTATACGGGATTACGAACAGCGTCTCTAACTTCTTCGCCAGGGAGATCGGTACCACTTCACATACCGACAGAAAATTCGTGGTAGTGGTATCAACAGATAACACTGTTTGTACGGTTCTTCATTTCATCTGCGTTACTGCTGTTTCCACCACCATCTATACTTTTGTTTCGTTTATTCGAGGCAGTTTCTGGTTTTTATTAACATTTTGCATGATTGAACGATTGTTTGTACGAGATTAACAAGAAGATAGGATCTTTGATTTGCTACTTTGTTTTACATGTCCTCTTGTCCAAAATATATATTATCTCATTTTCTCTTTCTTTCTTTGTTTTTTAAAATTTCTTTCTCTGTCTCTTTCTGTCCATCCATCCATCCACTCATCCACCCATCCATCCATCCGTCCGTCTGTCCGCTTGTCTGTCTGTCTACCCGCCTGTATGTCTGTCTGTCCACCTACTTACCTACCTACCTACGTACCTACGTACCTACCTGTCCTGTCTGTCCTGTCTGTCTGTCTGTCTGTCTGTCTGTCTGTCTGTCTGTCTGTCTGTCTGTCTGACTAACCGCGTGGCTGTTGTGCCATGGTTCGCGGATTCCTTAAACACTGACCTATGCGCCCAAGTCGACCTAGCCTAGAATAGGCACCATGAAATTTCTGGAAAATAAAGGCGCCGGCGCAGTTTTGACCACATCACCCACCCAGTGGCGGAAGATCTATAACAATATAGGTTTATAATCGTATACCAAATTCTCCTCAAGGCGTGGAAAAAGACCAATTACTTATATGTTACTTTATAGTGTTTTGTTGTTGTTGTTATGTTAGATAATATACTGTTTTTTGTTTGTTCGTGTCTTTTAGACAATTATGTCATTATATTTTGGATAATAACCTCACGATGCATAACAGTGTCGCAAAAATAATTATGTGGTAGGTTTTTAGAATGTTCATTTACTGTGGTAGATGTTCTGTGATTGGTTCTTGGTAATTAGGCTGTGACCTTGATATATCAATAAATTAATTAACAAAACCGAGAAGTGGAATCAGTAGGTCTTACTAAAATACGATCGAAAGTGGAAAAAAAAAACGAACGTTGCGGTTAAAATCTTCACCAGCACACAAACAGCAAACATACACGGAAACAAACAACTACATTAAAAACTCCACACACACACACCACACACACCACACACACACACACACACACACACACACACACACACACACACACACACACAATGTATAAAGGTTATCTTTTCTGTTTCCTTGTTATGGGTGAGCACGCGTGTAGTTCTACGACGCGTTGTCATCATCATCATCCAGTGTCGTGTCAGCTGGCGTGGGGATAATGCCTCTCCACAAATTACCATCTCTGACATCATAGATCAATTCGTATGTTGACTCCCTTCCATGCCATGAAACAAGACTGTCTGTAATCTTTTCACAGTGTCTTCCTCTATCTCTCTTTCCGCAAATCTTTCCGATTGTCACAACATGTTCCACTTTTTGTCTTCTCATCCATCCATCATGTGGCATGCTACAATCAAACCACGGCTGCAAGCAGTTTTAGTGCACACAGTTCAGAAATAGTCTGCTGTATGGCCATTTTTTTCAGAACACATTGTGGCAGAGTACTGAACGTAAAAATCACGTAATCATCATCATTAGTGGTGTGGTGCTGGTTATGAGAGCAACGCCTGGCAACATTTGAGTGCATGGTGCATCTATGTTTCCTTTTCAATGAGCATTAAATCTCACGAAAAGAACAAGGCAAATACATATGCATTATCAAGAAAGAAGTGTTCAAATGATTCTCTAACATGTTGACATGTCTTACTCTATCAAAAGCCTTTGTATAGCCAATAAAGCAAAGATGCATAGCTTTATTTACTTCTATAGAACGTTCAATTCTCATCAGGTACATAGCATTTACTGTAACCTTGCCTTCTACAAACGCACATTGTTCTCCTATTTCGGGTTGTATTTTCTTCCTAACTCTTTGCATTATAATTTTAGCAAAATCTTCGTGATATGACTCATTATATAAGGGGCGTTCATTTGAAATCCGTTCGTGCCGCACCTCGCGTAATTGCGTACGTTGAACATGATCATGTCATAGTCATGTGATAAGTATCATTGGCACCTTGCCGTCTTGGCAGACGATAGTTTGTAATGGATGGAGT
Source organism: Cepaea nemoralis (assembly GCA_014155875.1). Taxonomy (NCBI): domain Eukaryota; kingdom Metazoa; phylum Mollusca; class Gastropoda; order Stylommatophora; family Helicidae; genus Cepaea; species Cepaea nemoralis. The sequence continues at coordinate 23,383 of JACEFZ010022709.1, forward strand.
TATTGCCTCTCCATAGCACAAAACCTGGGCTAAAATATAGAGATCATGTGTTGCCCATGCAGCATGATCCCTCTCTCGGCCTGCCTAGTTCACTCCAGAGGAAAGGTAACACCTCTACATCTGGAACAAGACAAGCTGCAGAAGTTGCCGGATCAGCAAAGCAATGCTCTAATTGTCCGCCTGTCGGAGCTTCGATCCTAAACCAGCCGCCAACCAAGGCTTAGGGCCTGGTCTGCCCTGCCATGACACTTTGTCTTTAGGTTGCATTTTCTCTCACCAGGGTAAGGCTTGTACCCTCCCAATTGCGCTCTTCCGCCCGAAGCCGTTGGCACAATGTGGGGTGTCGGGTTTGATAAGTTTTGCATAAGGATAAGTACTAACCAATGAATAAAAGAGCACGTGCTTATCGTCCCATGATGCATAGGTTCTGTTTCTGACCGTTGAGAAAATGGCCGGGTTGATCCAGAATCCGCCCAAAGAAGCTCAAAGAGCGGTGATTCAGTTTCTTTCATTTGAATGATGTCGACCAGTGGACATTCATCGAAGAATGCAGGCAGCGCACGGTGACAAATATGTGTCGAAGACAACAGTTACAGACTGGGCATGAATGTTTCGGACAGGACGTCATTTCACGACAGATCTTCGACGGCCGGGTCAAGCGCATATTGTTGCAACAGAAAAAAACATCGCCAAAAGCGATGCAGCTGTACAGATAAACAGTTGTCGAAGCATACGTTCGCTAGCGAAAGAATTTGATGTGTCAACTGGGACAATTCAAAAGGTCGTTCGTAAGAAACTGCAATATCAGAAGATGTATTCACAGTTGGTACCATGGATGTTGACCGAAAACCAAAAAGAGGAACGTATGGAATGGTGTTTGAACCACTTGCTGCGTTACAGAGTGGAGGGTGATGCATTTCTCTTCTGCATAGTGGCAGGTGATGAATAATGGTGTCACCACTTTGAGCCGAGCAGCAAAAGAGAGCGCATGCAATGGAAGCCTGCTGGGTCACCAAAAGCCCAAAAATTAAAGTTACAGGCTTCCGCTGGTAAAATTATGCTGAGCGCATGTTTTGACCATGAAGGGCTATTGTTGGCCGACTTTAAAGAACCTGGTGTCAACATCAACTCTACCCACTACTTGCAAACACTAGACAAGCTACAAAAAGCATCAAGAATAAACGACCCGGCATGCTTTCTCGCGGTGTGATTTTGTTGCACGATAATGCTCGTCCGCATGTCGCAAAGATTGTGTAGGAAGCATTAGCAAGGAAGAAGTGGGAAATTCTGCAAAATCCAGCCTATAGTCACCATGTGATTTTAATTTGTTCGGACCTTTAAAAAAAGCTCTCAACGGGTAGCAATTTCACACAGATGCAGACGTAATGAACGCGGTAAACACTTGGTTCAGTGAGCAACCACAATCCTTTTTTTTTGCGGACGGCATTCGCCGCCTACCTAAGCAATGCTTGCTTGAATGCCTACGGCGACTTCTTCTGACCAACCCATGGTGCATAATTCATTCAAAATGAATGCTTTGTTTAATTCTACCACACCTGTAAATGTTTCTTTCATGCTTTTGTAATAAAGCCATTGGAACGGGTTTTAAATGAAGGTCCTTAATACTAATTATTCGAGGTTGATCACATTCCAAGGCTCATAATTCATGAGGTATATCTCCAGTATCATATATTGTGTTCAGCAGTCTGGTGACTTGATCTATTCCATATTATTCTAAAGCATTAATCATTTCTTCTTCTTCTTCTTCTTCTTCTTCTTCTTCTTCTTCTTCTTCTTCTTCTTCTTCTTCTTCTTCTTCTTCTTCTTCTTCTTCTTCTTCTTCTTCTTCTTCTTCTTCTTTCTTCTTCTTCTTCTTCTTCTTCTTCTTCTTCTTCTTCTTCTTCTTCTTCTTCTTCTTCTTCTTCTTCTTCTTCTTCTTCTTCTTCTTCTTCTTCTTCTTCTTCTTCTTCTTCTTCTTCTTCTTCTTCTTCTTCTTCTTCTTCTTCTTCTTCCTCTTCGTTTGAAGCTCACTGTTGTGGTGTTATCTCCCACCACAGCTGGTCCATATCGAACAGCCAAAGACATCCTGGTCAGCCCTCAAGGGAAGGCAGGGGCAGACCATGGGCATTCCCCGCCATCCAAGGAGGCTTCCATACTTGCAGAACCAACACATAGCGCTCTGGTACTGGGCTCACCCAAGGAATCGTCACGTCCTGCACATGGCTGCTTAGCCTCACTTCCGTATATTGGGCCTTGTCGTGTCCTCCTTTACAGTGTCGTCCCTGGAGTGAAGAGAGCCGACACCCACATTATAATATTTTTTTCCCTCTCAATATTCTGGAGAATCCACCAGCTTCCGTCCAACACACTCCATCAGCCTATGGACACCTTTTCCTATCACTCTCACACTGTCGTACTATGCCCCCTTCTCATACTTCCCCAACGCAACATACTCAACAACTCTTGCTTCTAGAAATTAATAAAGAGTAATTTATTAAAATAAAAGTGTAACATATATGAGACGTGTATGTGAAGAAAATGTGTGACGTGTTTTATAAAGTGTGTAGACTCTGACTCTCAGACAGCAACCCAGTCAGCTGATCCCAGCAAAGATAGACCACAGCACGGTACGTCAGAACATGTACTTCTCACCCGTTGCCGAAACCATCTTGCCGGATACTGCTTTGCCTCTGTAGACCTCTGGTAATCCAATTTCATGAACATCCGAAATAGACACCGGTGGTATTAACAGTTAATCATGGACCGGTTGCACCCTAAACAATGTCCGTTCCTATCGTTCCTTAAAAAAACACTGCACAAGTCCTTTGTAGTGTGTACACCGTCATTAATGTTAATTGTTAATGTGATTGATCCTCACTCGTGTCTATCTAGCCTCACGTATAATGTCTTGTGTTCTATTACACGAGATTATATAACACTAGGTAACTATTAGACTGTTCTCATTTAGTTACTACTGTCTGATGCTGTGTGGTGCATCAGTACGCATCACTCTCTTTGGTGAATCAACTTCCTTCTAGCTTTAGTTACGTTCTGTATGCAACTTTATTGATTGTTGAACTGGTGTTCTTCCGAATGGGTTTTTTAATTCTTTCCCAAAACTTGTAGAGTTTCCTTGGATCTGGTAGGGAACCTAGGATAGAAACAACACATCTGGTGATAGTACTAGTCACTGATCCCTTCGGCTGAGTGTAAGCCTATCACCTTGCTTAATGATCTTTAGCTAACTAGACTTAGTCACAGAGCAGATTAGCTACCCACCTAGAGCCGAATCAGGCTATGACAAAGAAAAATCAGCAACCAGAATGCGGAACCCCGCCCACCAGGGACACCTACGGGAAGATCCCAATTATCCCTCATTACTCAATTCTCAACTAGTACAGCTTATCAACACTTCACTAATCTATTTTAGCTAACAGAGCCAAGTATCACTTCACTACTCTAGCTAGTTTCCACTAACAGTGCTAATCATCACACTATAGTTTAACAAGGCTACTGCCTAAAGTAATTATAACGAATATATTATAATAGGTTATACCTTAAATGGCACTACTGCAGTCCTATCAATCATATCTACATCTGCCATTATAGGCACGTGCAAAATTAAGTCACTAATTAACACACGGTAGATATTATTTCCACTAAGCACTGCAGTGCCCTGGCACTCTGACTAGAGCATTTTTCAAGTCCCCCCTAGTTGATCCCAACTCGGGTTTATATGGCAAACTACCAAAGTTGGCCACGTGACGTTATCCTTTATGCCCCCACACAGGTGGCACCGTGGCAGATCATCCCTTGTCAAGAATCCATTTTCCTGGCTTTAGTCCTGTCAAAGTTGTCAGTAATAGTTTAGATTCTCAAACAAGCCAGCGAGTTTCTGTCGAGTTACAACAAAGAGTTGCAAATAACCCCGTCAATCCTCTCGATGTGCCGGAAACCAAGAATTGACAGATGCACTGTTTTCTCCCTAGTCGGGCACTTCCGACCTGTTGATAAACTGTCAATCTTCTGTTCCGTGGTGACAATCCCAGCAGCCATTTCCGTCTGATGTCCGGCAGTATAGATGACAAACGGAACCATTCCATATCCTAAGCCGACAATCATATGTGATTCTAACTGTTAATGAACTGCCAACTCGATGTATCCATTCCTTCTCACTCACCACCAAATGTGTTTATGGGCTGACACGATGTAACCTGTGCAGCTGTGTTTACTCTGTTAGTACGACTGTTGTGGCCTAGAAAATATACGCCACGCAAACGTCGGTATTATTAGCTGGTTAACTCATGGCGCTCGTGACAGGCCTTCCGTTCACCATAGGTTGTTCTTCCGAAAACCAGAAGAATGCAGTCTGCATATGACATCCACACAGTGAGCTTTCGATTCAGGCTTTCCACGTAATGGATTAGCTATCCAAGCAATATTCCATTTCGTGCCACTAGGACACTTTTCCACCTTTATGAAGCCCACACAGTGAGCTTTCGATTTGGACTTTCCACATAATGGATTTGCTATCCAAGCAATATTCCATTTCATGCCTCTGGGTCGCTTTTGTAACCGACATACTTGTGGTATGAAGTGTGGCAGTCTGAATACTTCATCATGCACCTTTAAATGTCAACCTGTATGTAGTTAAAGTAAGCTGCGGTCAACTTGAGCTTGTTGATATCTCCATAGAGCTTGTCCTCAAATGAAGCAGGTGTGGGCCAAAATATCTTTCTCTGTTCTGCATATGTTGGGCAATCCAGCAGCAAATGTTTTGCTGTCATTTTTCCAGTTCTACAATTACATTCATCGGTATCTCCTATCTTTAGTTTAATGAACAAGTGGTATTTCAGCAGCATGTTATGTCCTGTGCGGAGCCTGAAGATTGCTACTTGTTCTCTTCGGTCGAGTTTGTAATATGCATCATCCTTCTGATGGTCTGGATGCTCTGATTCCCATTTGGTTCTATAAGTGCTTTTTATCAATCTCTTTGCCTCATTATAGGTTATGTCTATGTCAGGCTGTGGTAGTCGTCCGCCCTCTTTTGCCAGTCTGTCAGCCTCTTCGTTTCCAGGTATACTGCAATGTGATGGGATCCACTGTATTACAACTTTTTTGGATTTCTGGCATAGACCTATGGAGTGCTGCTCTTAGGTCAGCTAGTTCTGTGCTGTTATTGCTCTTCAGTATTGAGACAGCTGACTTTGCATCTGTGAAGATAGCTATTTGCTTCTCTTTATTTTCCTCCATCAGGAGCATTTCTGCTGCAGTTTTCAGAGCCTCTACCCCCGCTTTGAAGTTACTTGAGAATGTTCCAGTTGCCACTGAATGTGTTTTTTTTCAATCCATTTTTTACATTTAGGAGAATTCCTCCTCCTCCATTCTCTACTGAATTTTTGCTGATCCATCTGTATATGCATGGGTCCAATTGCTGCTTGGGTAATGTTCTTTTATGTAGTTTAGGGTTATTTCTCTTCTTTCGGTTTCATGCTGAGTGTTCTTTTTTCTCAATACCAGGAATGTTTTCTATCATCTCAGGCAGTTGCTGCTGTCTCCAAGCTGGGAACTTGTGTGCATTGTAAATGGGTTTGACTGTTGATATGTTAAGTATAGGATCTGCCCTAATCCTTCGTTTTGCAGTTTCTACAAAGTTGCTACGCTTCAGTCTTCCCTTTCTAAAACCATTAAATCTTTTGTACATAGGGTGGTCTGTCAATCTTCTAAATTTTTCTGCTTGTTGCTTGGCTCTGCTATCTCTTCTATCCTGCATTGGTTGTAAACAAGTGATCTTTTCTAGTTCATTAATAGGCGTTGTCTTCAGGCTTCCAGTTATGATTCGCATACCTTGATTTTGGACTCTACTTATTTTGTTAAAGTTTGACTTAGCTGCTGTTGCCCAAGCTGCAATGCCCTATTGCAGTACTGGCCTCACCCGTCCAGTATATAACTTCTTGAGAACTTTCTCATCTGCTCCCCATGTTGTACCAGCAAGCTTTTTCATGATTGCCATTCTTTGCCTTGCTCTTGTTCGATTTTTCTCAACCTGTGTTTTCCATGTCAGGCGACGATCAAAGGTGACTCCTAGATAGCTTGGATTTTCTTCATGGCGCAATATTTTTTCATTCAATACCAGCATAGGTTGCTGAGTTTTATTTTAGAGGGAGAACACTGTGCATGTTGTTTTCTCCTCACTTATCTTCACTAGCCATGATTTTGACCAGTCCTCTAGCGCTAATAGGGCTTGCTATATTCTACTGTTAGCTGTACTAATATATTCTTCAGATGTCCATATGGATAGGTCATCTGCAAAGGATGATGTGTGTACTCTGGCTGGAAAATTTTCCGTGATGTCATTTATATATGTTAGGAATAATGTTGGTGAAAGAACTCCTCCTTGGGGGACACCTTGCTCCAACAGCATCATTTTGTTGGTTTGTCCTTGTACTTTTGTCCTGGCAGTTCTGTTCTCAAGGTAGTGGCTGATCCATTTGTACATTTCCCACAAACATGCATTTTTTGCAGTTTTACTTTCAGTCCTTCCTTCCATACTTTATCAAATGCTTTTTCTAAATCTATCCAGTCCGCTAGTGTGTGCTTTTTCTCTTGGAAGGCATCCTCTATTTCCTGAGCTATATAGGTTATTTGATCTTCAGTGGATCTGTACTTTCTGAATCCTGCTTGATGTGGTGTTAAGAGTTGGTTTTCTTCCAGATGTCATGTTAGCCTGCCATTGATAATGAGTTCCATTAATTTTCCTACACAGCTAAGTAGACTAATAGGTCGATAGCCATTTGGTTCTTCCAGGTCTTTTCCTTTCTTTGGGACTGGTATTAGTATAGCTTCCTTCCATGCCTGTGGGACTATTCCTCTCTTCCAGCTGTAATTTAGGACTGCTAGTAGTTTCTTTTTGCCTTAGTGCCTAGTCCTATTAGCATTTCATTTGTGATTCTATCCTTTCCTGATGATTTCTTCTTTTTTAGGGTATTAATTGCCTGTTCCATTTCTTCCATTGTTAGATTTGCCATCATATATTCTGCTGCTGTCTCTGTATTACTATGATGTATCTGTTTATCTTTGATTGCTTTCTTCTGTTCAGTTGTAATATCAGTGTGGTTTGCACTGGCATAGTGTTCCATTAGTGCATTTGCAGCCTTTTTTCCTGTAAGCAAGGCATTTCCTTGTTTAATTGTTATTTGTTTGTTTCTAGGTCCTTCATTGTTCATGGCTTTCACTAGTTTCCATAGTTTGTTTCCATCCCTGTCAAAATTCAGGTTTTCTGTTTTTTCCCTCCAACAATCTCTTGTTGTTTGATTTACTGTTCTTTTATATTTTTCTGAGATGGCTTTGATAGAGATGTTCGCTTCAGTTGTTTGTTCTCTCTCTGCGGTCTTCCTGGCATCTTCAACTTTGTCCTCCAAAATTTGTAGTTCTTCAGTCCAGTAAGGTATGTAATTTTTCCTCGCTCCTCTTGGAATAGACTCAGTGGCCGCCTGTATTATTGCTCTGTTTAGACTTCCCACCATTTGCTTCATGTTGCCATATCGTGTATTTATGTTTTCACAATATTTGTCTGTTAGTATGGCAAATCTGTCCCAATCTGCTTGTTTGTAATTCCAGCGGGGCAAAGGCTTTTGCTCCTGTGGAACATACTCCAATTTCATTACAAGCTTGATTGGTCTGTGGTCACTACTGTGACGGGTTGGCCCAACTCTCAGATCGTTTTTTATTAGATGGAGATAGCCCTCAGTAAACCCCTCTATGTATTCTGTATTATTTTTCATTGTTATCTATATTTTCAAATATTAACTAAGATCATCTTTGTTTAGTGTATTTATATACATAAAACTATAGAGAGAGATAAAATACTGATTTCTTCTAATATTTAGAAGTAGATGTAGTGTACAGTTTATTTACACGCCAATAAATCAAGTCCGGCTGAATTTTATATTCAGTTTGGCTGTGAATTTAATTTGGCCACAGGAAGTCTAGGAGACTCTCCTTAGGGGGAGATAATTCTGGTCAAAACCCTAACTTCTGCCATTTTGATCTCAACTACTGGACGGTGAAGGATGTGGCAAAGTCCCTGGCAAAAATAGAACACATATCTGTGTCTTAGACCTTTTTCTGGCTATTGTTAAGCCATACAATTTCTAATCACCATAGAAATGCCAGTGCCACTTCTCACCCGATTGGTCCGATCAAAACAAGTTGCAGGGTGAGTTAATAATAATTTTGTTAACAATTTTTCTGTGTGTGTATATATGCTAGCAAAATCTAACGGCCATGCCGATCGATAATAGATACTATTAATTAAAACTAGTGGTAGTTAACTAATACTAGAATTAGAACCATGTTTGTACCATGTAGCTTGCTGACATGAGGGGAAAACGCAAAGCTCGTCAAATGTGGCATTAAAAGCAGGGCTAAATTACATTAATTGATTAGCAAAAATTAAGTATTCACCTGCGGAACGAAACCTGAGTTAGTCAGTAAAAGATTAGAGTTAAGATATAGTAATTATGTGCTAACTTCGGAACTAGCGTATTTCTCTAGATAATATACTTATTAGTTGAAAGAATTAGTTCAGAGAGTGAATAAGTTACAATTAATTACTCTTTATTAATCTCTATCTTGCCCATAGTCAGATGACTACCATGTGTTCCAATATGGCCCACTTAACAACGTTCAAACCTTGGGGGAATTCTCCAACCCTAATATTGTTCTTGTGTATAGTGAAAGTAATCTTAAACCTAGCTAAGAAATCTTCTAGGTAATTAATTATGTTTAATAAATATAAGGAAGACTATTGCTAGTAGTACAACTCATAACTCTTTAAGTGAACTTGTGGTGTTTCATGGATTTAATGGTTCAATCATGTACATCGTGACGTTATAGTTGTTGTGTGTGATTTCATTTCATTCTATGTAATTCATCAATATGTGATGTTAATTCATCGTATGGAGTGTAGTTTGTGTGTTTCCATACTTGGAAAACGACGTGTGTTGTTTCATAGATTTAATGGTTTGTTAATGTATATGGTGACGTCGGATTTGTGGCGTCTGAGTTTCATTCCATTGAAGTCATCCAATGATATGTACTGTTAATTCATTATGTGAATTGTGGTTCATGTTTCCATGATTAATCATGACTTAGAATATATATATTTAGGAATGTGGTCTTTGACGTAGAGCATTAGTGATTGTACATGTTTGATCTAAATATCAGCAGAGAGAATAGAATATCATTTGTGTGCTGTTTCCATTAGATCAGTGTGCTGTTGTAGATTTCAGATAAGGAATCAAAATATGTAAATTAAGATAGTACATGCTATCAAAAATTATATGAGACAAGCAGGCCATGCAGGACTATGACATGGCCAAAAGAATTTACAACTCTAGAAGGATTATTCACCCCTTCTCACTGTCATTCGCAGAGCCTACACCCTGATCAACAGTAGCTGTAGTCACGACTGGTGATTGAGCTACAAACCACTCACTTGATGCAGCAGAGAGTGGAGTCCATACCACTATCCAGTCAGCACCTTCAACTTACCATCCAGGAGGCCAAGGATTATCAGATGAGTGGCTAACCACCCGTTTGCCACTGCACAGCAATCACCAATTTATGTCCGCTATTGGCTATGATACTGTCTGTGATTACATCCTCTAGCTGAATATACTTTGTAGAAATTTAGTCTAACCAGGGATCTGCGTATCTATGTGTCAGTGAGTTCCCGTGGGCTCACTGTAGTGTTTTTTAGAATTAAACAAGCTATGTTATATTTGGAATTTTAACAAACTGCGTCTGTCATTATAGAATTAGATTATAGCATCATCAGATTGTGTGACGAGTGAAAGGACTATATCTATACTTATAAATCTGTCTTATCTCCTGTTGTGTGAGAATACACTAGACAGTGGGGGTTCATCATATCATCCAGGCAAGTTAGCAGGAATCACTTGACATACTGTCTTCGTTTGTTAGTACAGTTAGTCGTCATAACTTTCCGCCTGGCACTGTTTAGAAGTAGTGATCCATTCTGGGACTTTGAAAATCATTCTTCTAGAATTGCGAGCCATTTGATCGCTTCTTCAGCAGTGGTTAGATTCTCTATTCGTAGAAGTCTATTTAGTATCTACTTTGATCCATTTCCATCCTAGTAGTATACGCTACGCTACAACTACCTGCTAATTGGTCAAGCACATGGCGATCGATTTTGTGGAGGATGTCTCCTGTGCAGAAAGCTAAGTCTGGAGTAGAAGTGGTAAACCATCTTCTGGAGTAGAAGCTCGGTGTGTCATCCGCTTTGTTGAGTAGATGGAGATTTGAGTCTATTTCCCAGTCCTCCACTTCATCTCCTCTTTTGTCAGTATCTGGGTATCCCCATCTTTCTGAACGGCTATTAAAGTCTCCGACAATAATGCAATTTGTGTCAGTTATTTTCATGTTTGAGAGTGTAAGGTCCTTATCTGCTGGGCTATACAGATTGTAAATTCTTATTTTCACGTCCTTTATCATTATATCAACACCTATAATTTCCGTTTGGTTGTCAGAGATCGCAGATACTTCGCTGCAAGGTATTGTATTTCGTATAAGTATTAGAACTCCTCCTTTGTGTCCTTGGCGGTCGAAACGTGTAGCCTGGTATCCTCTGACTGAGAATTTGCGATCGGCATTGAGGTGTCTCTTGAATGCATGCCACATCTATTCTAACTGTATGAAGACGCTGTGTTAGGGAGACTTTCTTGTTATAAACTCCTTCGGCATTCCACTGTAGTATGTTGAGTGTCCGGGGTGTTTGGTCAATAGCTCTTAACCTACTCCTCTGTGCCTTGACTCCACAGCACAGGAGAAGGTGACCACCAGTAGTCATGGCACTATCACCGCCTGATGGGACTTTGCGGGATTAGCACCATAACGATTAATTTTCATCTGTGGCATCATGAAATGATAAAGTTACGTTACACTGCTTTGTCAAGCCTGTGGCTCAGTACATCCGATTTTGACAAGCATTTTTCGGGATGCTTTCCCTAGCCTTTGACTGTCCCCAGTCTACCTACATGGCAGCAGGTTTGTGCTTGTCTTCGTCTGGTCCCTCTCCCTTGACCTTTCTGACAAGGGTGACCCTACCAGTAGCTGTGCTACCGTCGGCATAGCTCTTGGGGTCATTGGAACGCGCAAGCCCCTCTACCTCGTCAAGGTGGACGCACGGCAGAGGGGTTAATCATTTCTGTTGCGATGTTGTCTGAACCGGGGGACTTGCCATTTGTCATATGGTCAAGAACATTCTGAACCTCCATCTTCAAAATTGATGATCCTTTACTATTATTTCAAATATCATACTATTATTCTCTGTTATCATCATAAAGAGTTTTCACATAATCTGAAAATACAGGTAAAATATTATCTTTTTCTATTATGAGTTTTTCATCTTTTGTTTTAAGCGTAACGTGGCCAGAAAAAGAGGACTGCCTCTTTCTGATGTTAGTGATAAGTTGTCTTTGCGACTCAGCTTCTCTTAAAACATCCTGATTGCTCTTTTGGCTGTCCAACTAATTTTCAGCATTCTTCTATAAAACCACATCTCCAAGGTTTCCAAGGATTTTTTCGCTTGTGTACTAATTGTCCAGGACTCGCAGCCGTATGTTAAAACTGGTTTTATGTAACATGCAAGAACTCTTTTCCTGACTTTCAAGGACGACGCGTTGGTGTGTGACCTTGATAAGCATTTTTGTTAAATATGGCGTCTTTTTGGGGTCAAAGATATAATACGATAAGATTACATCATGTACCGTCTTTACGTAGAAGGTCGGCTGTAACGGATGTCTGTCATTGTTCCATGAGATATTATTGATCGACGATGACGACGAATAAGACCAAAGTTAGTTAGTAAGTTAGTCTACAGATCATCCTCATTGCACTTCGAAACATTCCGTCCATAAGTGCTTGGATGAGCTCCTCAGTAAATCCTGCAACGTGTAGCAGCGAAGGACACGTTTTATTAATCTTCTTTGGCTTCCCGCGTAGTGTTCTTGTTTTTGATTTTTTTTTTTTTAAATGTTGCATATCCCTTACAGGACGTTGAAGTCAACACCAGCATCTTTTAGCTGCTGTTGATGTACTAGGCAAGATTACGCTCAGTAGTTTGCCATTGCTTTCTGAGCGACCGGCTCACATACCTCCGTAAGTAACTAACGCGGCTCGATCCGCTACCGAATCTCGCGCAACTAGGCTACACCTATTTTAATTTGCTGTTCTCGCATTCTGACCATGGTTGTAGATTCACAGTCATCATTTGGTTTTCGCGAACGACTTACTTCTCGTAGAGCATTCAGAATGTCAGCCTGGTCCATGGCTCGTCCGCCTTCCAACAGTAGTCTTACCTTCAAGCTTGTCAGCCTGCTCATTTCCTTGTACACCCGCATGCCCTGGCACGAAAATGAAACCAATGAAAATAAGAAGAAGAAGAGGGGGAGGAGGTAAAATAAAGAGAAAGAGGATTGGAGAAGAAAGGGAGGAGGAAGAGGGAAGGAGAGGAAGAAGAAGACAGGAGAAGGAGAATAAGAAGTACGTGATTGGGGGGGGGGGGGGTGAGAAAAAGAAGAGGATTCAGATGTAGAATGAAGAGGCGGTGGTGTAAGTGGAGGAGCAGAAGTAGAAGAAAAAGAAGACAGGAGAAAGACAATGAGGAGGAGATGGCGGAACCAGGGAAGAAGCAGAATAACAAGAGTAACAAGAAAAACAAGAACGAGAAGAATGGTAGAATATTCAGAAATAGTACGAAAACTATTAACAAACATTTACATTGTTTGAATACATTAATATTGATGCCATATCACAAGAAAATATGCTTCCTTAATGAGTGATATTGCATCCTTTGGTAGGTAAATTGGCTGTGTGTGCTGCTATTATAAAATAAAAAAGAACACAAAAGAAGAAAGAAATAAATGCTTCATTTAATCGATTACCAATAATCAGTTTTCTCATTTCTTGGCGCCATTATTTTGAAGCTAAAAATATAGGCCAGCGTTAAGCGACAACTTAACGAATGAACGTGTTAGGGAACCAGTGGCACAGAAGACGCTGAGCGGTGGGTGAGGAAAGTCGTGATGTTCATGAGTGAGTGAGTGTATGTGTATGGTGAGGAAAGTCGTGATGTTCATGAGTGAGCGAGTGTATGTGTATGGTGAGGAAAGTCGTGTTGTTCATGAGTGAGAGAGTGTATGTGTATGGTGAGGAAAGTCGTGTTGTTCATGAGTGAGCGAGTGTATGTGTATGGTGAGGAAAGTCGTGATGTTCATGAGTGAGTGAGTGTATGTTGAGTCTGATATTAAATGTTGCACGTCTTCAACAGGACACTGCGATCAATCCAGGTTGGTGTCCAAGACACTTCGACGTCCAGTCACTTCCCAGTGCTGTCTGAACGAGAAGTCACCGTTGAAATCCATCTGACCGACATATACCCAAGACTCCGCCATCGACGCACCGGAAGTTTAAGCGTGATTGCTTTAAATCCGCCAGCCACGCTGACCTCTACACACACATGTGTATGGTGGGCTTCCCTCGTCCAGAGGTTACATGACTTTCTCTGTAATCCCGTATACTCTCGTGAGTAAGGTGACGTGCGCGAGAATTGGTAGCGGTACTCTCCGCGTCGGTAACTTACGGGGTATGTGAGCCGGTCGCTCAGAAAGCAATGGCAAACTACTGAACGTAATCTTGCCAAGAAATCAACAAGCAGCTGAAAGATGTTGATGTTGACAGCGATGTCCTGTAAAGGATATGCGAACAATATATATATATATATATATATATATATATATATATATATATATATATATATATATATATATATATATATATATATATATATATGTTAGATATGACAAAGCTACCGTATGACAGTAGACGGTACTACCTGCTTCTGTTAGCACCGAATGTTGGGCGACGCATACCAAACCTGACACCCCACATTGTGTCAACGGCTTCGGGCGGAAGAGCGCATTTGGGAGGGTACAAGCCTTTTCCTAGTGCGAGGAAATGCAACCTAAAGACTGGTTGTAAATGTCATGGCAGGGCAGACCAGGCCTTAAGCCTTGGTTCGCAACTGGTCTAGGATTGAAACTCCTGACAGGCGGACAGTTAGAGCATTGCTTTGCTGATCCGGCAGCTTCTGCAACTTGTCTTATTCCAGACGTATTGGAGTTACTTTTCCTCTGGAGTACACTAGACAGGCCGAGAGAGGGATCATGCTGCATGGGCAACACATGTCTCTAAATTCAGCCCAGTCTTTTTGTTATGGAGAGGTATAACTCCATTTTACAAACTATCGTCTGGCAAGACGGCAAGGTGCCAGTCAGTCAGTCAATCACCAAACCCGACACCCCACAATGTGCCAAAGGCTTCGACCGGAGGAGTGCAGAAGCCTTATCCCAGTGCGAGGAATTGCAACCTAAAGACTAAATGTTATGGCAGGGCAGACCACACATACAAACAAACACACACCCACAAACACACACACACGTATATTGTGTGTGTGTGTGTATGTGTGTGTAGGGACTTTAAATGAAAACCTTAAAAGTGTGGTAGAAATTATAATAATCGCGCCATTGTTTTGTAAAATGTCAGTATGTTGTTAAGGATGTCAGGAGTGTAAAGTAATGATATCACGGTGCAGACGTACACGGTGACGTCGTAAGGACAGTTTAAAGATGGCTGCTCCATTATTAACATGCACCAAAGAGGAACAGCGTTCTGTTATCCGTTTTTTGATCAGTGAATGGGTGAAACCTATAGAAATTCATCGGGGAATGAAGGTCCAGTATGGTGATGCATGCCTGTCAATCCAGCAAGTGTATGAGTGATATAGAAAGTTTCAAAACGCGTGGCTTCTGTGACAGACTGTTCACGACCGGGTCAGGCACACCGAGTAGTGACCCCAGAGTCGATTGCATCCGTTGAAGGCGTCGTGCAGGAAAACCGCCTGCTAACTGTGAGTGACATTGCCACATATCTTGACATCAATCAAGGTTCGGCACACCATATCATCCATGATGTATTACAGTACAGAAAAGTGTCTGCAAGATGGGTGCTCCTCTTTGGAGCGTGTCAAAAATGGGGTGGCCACCTTTAAATTGTCCTAATGACGTCACTGTGTTGTCTGCACCGTTATGTCACTTGATTAACACTCTTGGCATCTCTAACAATAATATTTACAGATTAAAAGACAATGGCATGGTTACTATAATTTCTATCACACTGTTAAGGTTTTTATTTGAAGCACCCTCGTATACGCGGTGTGTATGTGTGTGTGTGTCCCGATATGTCTATGTGTCTATTTAAATACGTTCGCGCTAGTGTGTTACCAGGGCCTATAAGAGAAACAACGGGTAGTAACCCTGTAACCTGCCAAGCATGTCGTAAGAAGCAAACGGGCCCGTGGACGTGAAGCTGGCAGTCCTCATCTCGTAGAATTGAGTCAGCATGGCCGAATGGATAAGAAAGCGTGTTCAAAACATCTGGTGTGCTGATGCCGAGGTAAGAGTTTCAACCTCGACACCGGACAGCTGGACTAAAATGTTGACCTAAATAGTGAAGTAAGGGAAGTAGACCCTGGAAGTATGGGTAGAGGCGGCGGGTTCCCGGAGACGACCGAGTCGTGAGGCGACGTCGGTGTGTCGGTAAGTTAAATAAATTATTTTTTTTGGGGGGGGGGGGGGGGGGGGGTAAGTGTGGGGAAAATCTGGAAGTTAGTACAGGTAAAATGTTTTTTGGTGGGTGGGAAAAATCTGTGAGTGGGTGGCACGGTTCATAAAAAGACGTGAAGGGGTGCATACGGAAAAGCCATTAAGTAACGAGTTGTAAAACGTGAGAGGAGCGCTGTGAATATTTTGAACTGTAAAACATTGGCGGTGATATGAATGGGTGATTATCACATAGTCGTAGTAGTGGTAATAGTAGTACATATGGTTGAGTATGTGGTCTGTAGAGGGTCGTAGTGGTTTATTCATCATACAAATAAAAACCTTGAAAAAGTAAAGGATGGTCGGTTCTAGTGTCATTTGTTGATAAGAAGTGGATAGCAGGTATTACTGGTAAAGTAGTGGTCAAGCAGTGGTCAAGTGGTCTAGTGACCACTTAAATTGTAGAAGAGAGTAGGTGTAGTGATACGATAGTGATTAAAGTGCTCGATGACGTAGTTAAGTAGTGGTCAAGTGGTGGTCAAGTGTTCGAGTGACAATTTAAATTGTATAGAAAGGTACGTATAGTGACATGGTGGTGATCAAGAGGTGGTCAAGGGATGGTCAAGTAGTGGTCAAGTGGTCGAGTGACCACTTACACTGTCGAGGAGAGTACGTGTAGTGAAACGGTAGTGGTTAAAGTGCTCGATGACGTGGTCAAGCAGTGGTCAAGTGATCAAGTGACCAATTAAATTATAAAGGAAAGTACGTGTAGTGACATGGTGAAGGGTAAAAGACAAATATACACTCGAACAAAGACAGACAAAACAGACAAACACATACATACACACAAAGATACACATAAACACAAAGACATACACACGAACAGATACACATACACACACGTACATACACACAAAAACACGCATAAACACAAAGACACATACGTACACACATACATACACACAGGTACAGACACACAAAGACACACTCATAAACAGACACACACGTACAGACACACAAAGACACAAGTCTACATCTTTTACTAATACCGCCACTACTCATACCAAAACAACAACTACTACCAGTATCCTAGGTTGGCGGATCCCTGGCATACGTCATCGGCGCCGTATGCACATGTAATTAAGTGGGTGGACAGCTGCATGGAGAAGTGATTCATCGGTCGCACGGAGGTGGGCTGGTGGTGTGTACAAAAGGCAACTCAACACATTTTTTATGCATGGCGTTGTCTACAAAACACCACGTCAGTACTGTAGTGTCGTGTGCACAATGCAGACAGTGTATAAATAGAAGGCATCGTTTGTGAGCAGTTACTCTGTCCCAGCCGTTCGTGGTCCTTCAAATATTTAATTGGAGATAAATAGGCGTTTCCAATGGCTGACTTGGCTAACCAACAACCTTCGCCACAGAGTTATTTGTGAAATAGGCTGGTGTGACAAACAGTATCACTGGATCGTTACCAAGCAGTACTATAGTATATAGTATATAACAGTGCTCGCTTATCGTTGTTCGTGTAGTGACATGGTTCAATCTGTGATTCCATTCACAATTGTTCTCAGTGATGTCGGTATCTGAGCTATGATAAAACAGTGAAACATATATTGATTTGTATTGAAAATAGTGCTAAAAACACCGTCAGAAACTTCTTTTGTGGGATATTCATTATATTTGCGTCATTGGCATTCAGTTTTCGCAAAAAATATTGCTCTTTTACAAGCGAAACTGTGGAACGTTCGTCAGTGCTTGCTTCAAAGATTTGTAAAACATGACAGTACAGAACAATACAGTTGTGAATTATTCAACCGTTGTGGTAATAACTCGTGGACCACATTAGCAGCACATACTATGTTTTGTTCTGTAAATATGGCAAGTACTATCAAATCTGCTTTCATGTGTCCTGCGTGTGACAAAGCCTTCACTTCATCTAAACATCTTACTCGCCACATACGGACCATTCATTGCCATAAGGATCAAGTACACTACAACTACAATATCACATACGAACGCATCGCCAAACACCTATGGATACCATTACACCAGAATCAAATGCGAGAACTGCATCAACAACATCAGAGACGACGCCATCATCAGCATCAACCCCGAAGAAAGCCCCAACTGAAGCCAATATAGCTAAAAGTCAGACACAACCAGATAAGAATATTCTTGACCAACTGATAGATGAGGAAGCGGACATCTTAGCAGCAGGGGAACCAGATACACTACACATCCTTCCAACCAATGTTCAACAAACATATAGAGAAAATTGGGAAGCTATCAGGACACATCACAAGATTAGCAAACATTTATCGACATACACATCCTATTTTAGTCCAGAGACACAACAACCTATTGACTGGTCAGCTACACTGTATAAAATTTTCAAAGCCCAAATTAATAGGTTCAAGGTCAACTTTAGCCATCATTTAGTTCTAAGACATAGAGAAACAGATGATCTTAGATTCTATCACGCTTCTTTTAACAACAGTTGTGTCTTAGAATTTCCATCACTAATCAATAACAGAACCCGACTTTGACGGCTTCATAAAAACAGTACACGAACATGACTTTCTTTCCTACTCTGTACAACAACGTCCAGACACCAAATAAAGTATAGAGATAATAGTTGCCATATCTTTTTACCTCTTTCATATCCCCGAGTTCCAGATAGGTTGATGTCTAGTTGACATACCAACATATCACACACACACACACAAACACACAAACACACACACACACACACACACACACACACACACACACACACACACACACACAAATCAAGCCATCAACATGCTACATAGTTATATTTTTTCCACTAACCATTTATTTCATTGATTACGAATTTTTATGAGGGCGATATATTGATGTCACTAAACTGTTTTGTTGAATATATTGTGGAAACTACTCACATTTTATCCCCACACATTTTTTTGGGTGATAAAATAAAAATATTGAAATTAAGTTGTTTGTTTGTTGATTTGTTTCTAGTGGTTTGTTTTCATGCCGTTGTCCTCTTCTTGTCTTTTCTTGTGGCTCGTTTGATTGTGGCGAGAGGCTGTTTTTCGTGTTGACTGTGGTTGTTGAAACAAGGTTGGTTGTGGCGAGAGAGTGTCGAACAACTAATACACACAGACAGTCACATACACACAATGGAACAGAGAGACAAACAGACAAATACAGAGACACGAACAAAAGTCACATATACAAATGCACAAGACAACAGAGAGACACAAAGAAAACAAACAAAAAGTAATATTTTCATATGACTTTTATTGGTAAACAACATCAATTAAGTTACAACATCTAAAGCTGGTTCCGTTTACGACCCAAACTGATCAGAGAGGCTTGGTTATTGTAGAAAGATCTCTGGTCTTTTAGTGGCATGTCTCGACTGTTGGTACATGTAGACTGATCTGGCTTGTAGGTAGATTTGGTAACCATGTTGTTTTTATCAAAATCAGCTAGAATGCATCCTTCATCGATAGGAGCCATTTAAACTCTGTTCTCGTGAGTGTAATTCCCACCTTGGAAGGGTATTTCATCTCATATTCACCAAAATACTGGCGTTAGAAATAGTGTCATCGTTCCCTCTGTCTGAGAAACTGTCACCGCTTTCAAGCTGTTGGCTAGCTGCCGGGCAAATCGGCAATTCTTGACATAAATATCCAGTCTGAGTGTAGACATCTTGATCGTCTCATTTATAAGGAGAGTTTATCTCGTGATGTTAATCATGTCGGGACTTGTCTCTTTTTTTAACCACGGAGTAACCAATCGAAAACACGAGACGGTCGTTAATGTGTTGTCTGTTCCAAATGGTTGCAGGGTACGTGACATGCTCGCGCCTCGGCATTTCATCACCACGAAATACAAGACGGACATACCACAAGTGGCGTTATTAATGTCTCTGTAACATACGTCGGTGTTGTACACAGGTGGTTGGTCCGAGTTACGTCGTAAAAAGTGGACATCCTGATTGCTCTTTTGGCTGTCCAACTAATTTTCAGCATTCTTCTATAAAAACCACATCTCCAAGGTTTCCAAGGATTTTTCGCTTGTGTACTATTGTCCAGGACTCGCAGCCGTATGTTAAACTGGTTGTATTAACATGCAAGAACTCTTTCCTGACTTTCAAGGACGACGCGTTGGTGTGTGTGACCTTGATAAGCATTTTTTTTAAATATGGCGTCTTTTGGGGTCAAAGATATAATACGATAAGATTACATCATGTACCGTCTTTACGTAGAAGGTCGGCTGTAACGGATGTCTGTCATTGTCCATGAGATATTATTGATCGACGATGACGACGAATAAGACCAAAGTTAGTTAGTAAGTTAGTCTACAGATCATCCTCATTGCACTTCGAAACATTCCGTCCATAAGTGCTTGGATGAGCTCCTCAGTAAATCCTGCAACGTGTAGCAGCGAAGGACACGTTTTATAATCTTCTTTGGCTTCCCGCGTAGTGTTCTTGTTTTTTATTCTTTTAAAAAAAATGTTGCATATCCCTTACAGGACGTTGAAGTCAACACCAGCATCTTTTAGCTGCTGTTGATGTACTAGGCAAGATTACGCTCAGTAGTTTGCCATTGCTTTCTGAGCGACCGGCTCACATACCTCCGTAAGTAACTAACGCGGCTCGATCCGCTACCGAATCTCGCGCAACTAGGCTACACCTATTTTAATTTGCTGTTCTCGCATTCTGACCATGGTTGTAGATTCACAGTCATCACTTGGTTTTCGCGAACGACTTACTTCTCGTAGAGCATTCAGAATGTCAGCCTGGTCCATGGCTCGTCCGCCTTCCAACAGTACGTCTTACCTTCAAGCTTGTCAGCCTGCTCATTTCCTTGTACACCCGCATGCCCTGGCACGAAAATGAAACCAATGAAAATAAAAAGAAGAAGAAGAGGGGGAGGAGGTAAAATAAAGAGAAAGAGGATTGGAGAAGAAAGGGAGGAGGAGGAAGAGGGAAGGGAGAGGAAGAAGAAGACAGGAGAAGGAGAATAAGAAGTACGTGATTGGGGGGGGGGGGGGGGGTGGGGGGAGAAAAAAGAAGAGGATTAGATGTAGAATGAAGAGCGCGGTGGTGTAAGTGGAGGAGCAGAAGTAGAAGAAAAAGAAGACAGGAGAGAAAGACAATGAGGAGGAGATGGCGGAACCAGGGAAGAGAAGAAGCAGAATAACAAGAGTAACAACGAAAAACAAGAACGAGAAGAATGGTAGAATATTCAGAAATAGTACGAAAACTATAAACAAACAAACTTTACATTGTTTGAATACATTAATATTGATGCCATATCACAAGAAAATATGCTTCCTTAATGAGTGATATGCAATCCTTTGGTAGGTAAATGGCTGTGTGTGCTGCTATTATAAAAATAAAAAAGAACACAAAAGAAGAAAGAAATAAAGCTTCATTTAATCGATTACCAATAATCAGTTTTCTCATTTCTTGGCGCCATTATTTTGAAGCTAAAAATATAGGCCAGCGTTAAGCGACAACTTAACGAATGAACGTGTTAGGGAACCAGTGGCACAGAAGACGCTGAGCGGGGGTGAGGAAAGTCGTGATTGTTCATGAGTGAGTGAGTTGTATGTGTATGGTGAGGAAAGTCGTGATGTTCATGAGTGAGCGAGTGTATGTGTATGGTGAGGAAAAGTCGTGTTGTTCATGAGGAGAGAGTGTATGTGTATGGTGAGGAAAGTCGTGTTGTTCATGAGTGAGCGAGTGTATGTGTATGGTGAGGAAAGTCGTGATGTTTCATGAGTGAGTGAGTGTATGTTGAGTCTGATATTAAATGTTGCACGTCTTCAACAGGACACTGCGATCAATCCAGGTTGGTGTCCAAGACACTTCGACGTCCAGTCACTTCCCAGTGCTGTTCTGAACGAGAAGTCACCGTTGAAATCCATCTGACCGACATATAACCAAGACTCCGCCATCGACGCACCGGAAGTTTTAAGCGTGATTGCTTTAAATCCGCCAGCCACGCTGACCTCTACACACACATGTGTATGGTGCGGCCTACCTCGTCCAGAGGTTACAGACTTCTCTGTAATCCCGTATACTCTCGTGAGTAAGGTGACGTTCGCGAGAATGGTAGCGGGTACTCTCCGCGTCGGTAACTTACGGGGTATGTGAGCCGGTCGCTCAGAAAGCAATGGCAAACTACTGACGTAATCTTGCCAAGAAATCAACAAGCAGCTGAAAGATGCTGATGTTGACAGCGATGTCCTGTAAAGGATATGCGAACAATATATATATATATATATATATATATATATATATATATATATATATATATATATATATATATATATATATATATATATATATATATATATATGTTAGATATGACAAAGCTACCGTATGACAGTAGACGGTACTACCTGCTTCTGTTAGCACCGAATGTTGGGCGACGCATACCAACCTGACACCCCACATTGTGTCAACGGCTTCGGGCGGAAAGAGCGCATTTGGGAGGGTACAAGCCTTTTCTAGTGCGAGGAAATGCAACCTAAAGACTGGTTGTAAATGTCATGGCAGGGCAGACCAGGCCCTTAAGCCTTGGTTCGCAACTGGTCTAGGATTGAAACTCCGACAGGCGGACAGTTAGAGCATTGCTTTGCTGATCCGGCAGCTTCTGCAACTTGTCTTATTCCAGACGTATTGGAGTTACTTTTCCTCTGGAGTACACTAGACAGGCCGAGAGAGGGATCATGCTGCATGGGCAACACATTGTCTCTAAATTCAGCCCAGTCTTTTTGTTAAGGAGAGGTATAACTCCATTTTACAAACTATCGTCTGGCAAGACGGCAAGGTGCCAGTCAGTCAGTCAATCACCAAACCCGACACCCCACAATGTGCCAAAGGCTTCGACCGGAGGAGTGCAGAAGGCCTTATCCCAGTGCGAGGAATTGCAACCTAAAGACTAAATGTTATGGCAGGGCAGACCACACATACAAACAAACACACACACACAAACACGTATATTGTGTGTGTGTGTATGTGTGTGTAGGGACTTTAAATGAAAACCTTAAAAGTGTGGTAGAAATTATAATAATCGCGCCATTGTTTTGTAAAATGTCAGTATGTTGTTAAGGATGTCAGGAGTGTAAAGTAATGATATCACGGTGCAGACGTACACGGTGACGTCGTAAGGACAGTTTAAAGATGGCTGCTCCATTATTAACATGCACCAAAGAGGAACAGCTATTGTATTGTTGAACAGCTATTGAGGAACTGTTATCCGTTTTTTGATCAGTGAATGGGTGAAACCTATAGAAATTCATCGGGGAATGAAGGTCCAGTATGGTGATGCATGCCTGTCAATCCAGCAAGTGTATGAGTGATATAGAAAGTTTCAAAACGCGTGGCTTCTGTGACAGACTGTTCACGACCGGGTCAGGCACACCGAGTAGTGACCCCAGAGTCGATTGCATCCGTTGAAGGCGTCGTGCAGGAAAACCGCCTGCTAACTGTGAGTGACATTGCCACATATCTTGACATCAATCAAGGTTCGGCACACCATATCAGCCATGATGTATTACAGTACAGAAAAGTGTCTGCAAGATGGTTGCTCCTCTTTGGAGCGTGTCAAAAATGGGGTGGCCTCCTTTAAATTGTCCTAATGACGTCACTGTGTTGTCTGCACCGTTATGTCACGTGATTAACACTCTTGGCATCTCTAACAATAATATTTACAGATTAAAAGACAATGGCATGGTTACTATAATTTCTATCACACTGTTAAGGTTTTTATTTGAAGCACCCTCGTATACGCGGTGTGTATGTGTGTGTGTCCCGGTATGTCTATGTGTCTATTTAAATACGTTCGCGCTAGTGTGTTACCAGGGCCTATAAGAGAAACAACGGGTAGTAACCCTGTAACCTGCCAAGCATGTCGTAAGAGGCAAACGGGCCCGTGGACGTGAAGCTGGCAGTCCTCATCTCGTAGAATTGAGTCAGCATGGCCGAATGGATAAGAAAGCGTGTTCAAAACATCTGGTGTGCTGATGCCGAGGTAAGAGTTTCAACCTCGACACCGGACAGCTGGACTAAAATGTTGACCTAAATAGTGAAGTAAGGGAAGTAGACCCTGGAAGTATGGGTAGAGGCGGCGGGTTCCCGGAGACGACCGAGTCGTGAGGCGACGTCGGTGTGTCGGTAAGTTAATTAAATTATTTTTTTTTGGGGGGGGGGGGGGGTAAGTGTGGGGAAAATCTGGAAGTTAGTACAGGTAAAATGTTTTTTGGTGGGTGGGAAAAATCTGTGAGTGGGTGGCAACGGTTCATAAAAAGACGTGAAGGGGTGCATACGGAAAAGCCATTAAGTAACGAGTTGTAAAACGTGAGGAGGAGCGCTGTGAATATTTTGAACTGTAAAACATTGGCGGTGATATGAATGGGTGATTATCACATAGTCGTAGTAGTGGTAATAGTAGTACATATGGTGAGTATGTGGTCTGTAGAGGGTCGTAGTGGTTTATTCATCATACAAATAAAAACCTGAAAAAGTAAAGATGGTCGGTTCTAGTGTCATTTGTTGATAAGAAGTGGATAGCAGGTATTACTGGTAAAGTAGTGGTCAAGCAATGGTCAAGTGGTCTAGTGACCACTTAAATTGTAGAAGAGAGTAGGTGTAGTGATACGATAGTGATTAAAGTGCTCGATGACGTAGTTAAGTAGTGGTCAAGTGGTGGTCAAGTGTTCGAGTGACAATTTAAATTGTATAGAAAGGTACGTATAGTGACATGGTGGTGATCAAGAGGTGGTCAAGGGATGGTCAAGTAGTGGTCAAGTGGTCGAGTGACCACTTACACTGTCGAGGAGAGTACGTGTAGTGAAACGGTAGTGGTTAAAGTGCTCGATGACGTGGTCAAGCAGTGGTCAAGTGATCAAGTGACCAATTAAATTATAAAGGAAAGTACGTGTAGTGACATGGTGAAGGGTAAAAGACAAATATACACTCGAACAAAGACAGACAAGAACAGACACACACACGTACATACACACAAAGATACACATAAACACAAAGACATACACACGAACAGATACACATACACACACGTACATACACACAAAAACACGCATAAACACAAAGACACATACGTACACACATACATACACACAGGTACAGACACACAAAGACACACTCATAAACAGACACACACGTACAGACACACAAAGACACAAGTCTACATCTTTTACTAATACCGCCACTACTCATACCAAAACAACAACTACTACCAGTATCCTAGGTTGGCGGATCCCTGGCATACGTCATCAGCGCCGTATGCACATGTAATTAAGTGGGTGGACAGCTGCATGGAGAAGTGATTCGTCGGTCGCATGGAGGTGGGCTGGTGGCGTGTACAAAAGGCAACTCAACACATTTTTTATGCATGGCGTTGTCTACAAAACACCACGTCAGTACTGTAGTGTCGTGTGCACAATGCAGACAGTGTATAAATAGAAGGCATCGTTTGTGAGCAGTTACTCTGTCCCAGCCGTCGTGGTCCTTCAAATATTTAATTGGAGATAAATAGGCGTTTCCGATGGCTGACTTGGCTAACCAACAACCTTCGCCACAGAGTTATTTGTGAAATAGACTGGTGTGACAAACAGTATCACTGGATCGTTACCAAGCAGTACTATAGTATATAGTATATAACAGTGCTCGCTTATCGTTGTTCGTGTAGTGACATGGTTCAATCTGTGATTCCATTCACAATTGTTCTCAGTGATGTCGGTATCTGAGCTATGATAAAACAGTGAAACATATATTGATTTGTATTGAAAATAGTGCTAAAAACACCGCCAGAAACTTCTTTTGTGGGATATTCATTATATTTGCGTCATTGGCATTCAGTTTTCGCAAAAAATATTGCTCTTTTACAAGCGAAACTGTGGAACGTTCGTCAGTGCTTGCTTCAAAGATTTGTAAAACATGACAGTACAGAACAATACAGTTGTGAATTATTCAACCGTTGTGGTAATAACTCGTGGACCACATTAGCAGCACATACTACGTTTTGTTCTGTAAATATGGCAAGTACTATCAAATCTGCTTTCATGTGTCCTGCGTGTGACAAAGCCTTCACTTCATCTAAACATCTTACTCGCCACATACGGACCATTCATTGCCATAAGGATCAAGTACACTACAACTACAATATCACATACGAACGCATCGCCAAACACCTATGGATACCATTACACCAGAATCAAATGCGAGAACTGCATCAACAACATCAGAGACGACGCCATCATCAGCATCAAACCCGAAGAAAGCCCCAACTGAAGCCAATATAGCTAAAGTCAGACACAACCAGATGAGAATATTCTTGACCAACTGATAGATGAGGAAGCGGACATCTTAGCAGCAGGGGAACCAGATACACTACACATCCTTCCAACCAATGTTCAACAAACATATAGAGAAAATTGGCAAGCTATCAGGACACATCACAAGATTAGCAAACATTTATCGACATACACATCCTATTTTAGTCCAGAGACACAACAACCTATTGACTGGTCAGCTACACTGTATAAAATTTTCAAAGCCCAAATTAATAGGTTCAGGGTCAACTTTAGCCATCATTTAGTTCTAAGACATAGAGAAACAGACGATCTTAGATTCTATCACGCTTCTTTTAACAACAGTTGTGTCTTAGAATTTCCATCACTAATCAATAACAGACCCGACTTTGACGGCTTCATAAAAACAGTACACGAACATGACTTTCTTTCCTACTCTGTACAACAACGTCCAGACACCAAATAAAGTATAGAGATAATAGTTGCCATATCTTTTTACCTCTTTCATATCCCCGAGTTCCCGATAGGTTGATGTCTAGTTGACATACCAACATATCACACACACACACACACACACACACACACACACACACACACACACACACACACACACACACACACACACAAATCAAGCCATCAACATGCTACATAGTTATATTTTTTCCACTAACCATTTATTTCATTGATTACGAATTTTTATGAGGGCGATATATTGATGTCACTAAACTGTTTTGTTGAATATATTGTGGAAACTACTCACATTTTATCCCCACACATTTTTTTGGGTGATAAAATAAAAATATTGAAATTAAGTTTTTTGTTTGTTGATTTGTTTCTAGTGGTTTGTTTTCATGCCGTTGTCCTCTTCTTGTCTTTTCTTGTGGCTCGTTTGATTGTGGCAAGAGGCTGTTTTTCGTGTTGACTGTGGTTGTTGAAACAAGGTTGGTTGTGGCGAGAGAGTGTCGAACAACTAATACACACAGACAGTCACATACACACAATGGAACAGAGAGACAAACAGACAAATACAGAGACACGAACAAAAGTCACATATACAAATGCACAAGACAACAGAGAGACAAAAAGAAAACAAACAAAAAAGTAATATTTTCATATGACTTTTATTGGTAAACAACATCAATTAAGTTACAACATCTAAAGCTGGTTCCGTTTACGACCCAAACTGATCAGAGAGGCTTGGTTATTGTAGAAAGATCTCTGGTCTTTTAGTGGCATGTCTCGACTGTTGGTACATGTAGACTGATCTGGCTTGTAGGTAGATTGGTAACCATGTGTTTTTATCAAAATCAGCTAGAATGCCATCCTTCATCGATAGGAGCCATTTAAACTCTGTTCTCGTGAGTGTAATTCCCACCTTGGAAGGGTATTTCATCTCATATTCACCAAAATACTGGCGTAGAAATAGTGTCATTGTTCCTCTGTCTTGAGAAACTGTCACCGCTTTCAAGCTGTTGGCTAGCTGCCGGGCAAATCGGCAATTCTTGACATAAATATCCAGTTGAGTGTAGACATCTTGATCGTCTCATTTTATAAGGATGAGTTTATCTCGTGATGTTAATCATGTCGGGACTTGTCTTTTTTTTAACCACGGAGTAACCAATCGAAACACGAGACGGTCGTTAATGTGTTGTCCGTTTCCAAATGGTTGCAGGATACGTGACATGCTCGCGCCTCGGCATTTCATCACCAAGAAATACAAGACGTACATACCACAAGTGGCGTTATTAATGTCTTGTAACATACGGGTGTTGTACACAGGTGGTTGGTCCGAGTTACGTCGTAAAAAGTGGATAATGTCGGCGTGTAACGGCGGCAGGCTAAATGAATCGCAATATTAAACTGACCTAGGCCATCGAAATATAGGGCGATCCAAAATGACCCAGAGTAAGCACTTCATGACCGAGTTCCAAATTGGTACCATGGACAGCTCGCATGTACTGACTCGTGGTATAATTCATGGTTAAGGGTGTGCCTGTTAACTACGCCCATCTACCATCAGACTCAAAAAGCTTAACTGATAATGACGGATAATGAAAGGGTTTGTGTTTAGCTCGCCGTTGAAACAGGAAACATTCACTAAACCAATCACCACCCGGGTCGGAGTCTGGCTGAGTAAGAGCTGTGTGGGGAAAACATACCTTACGTTATAGAAAAGGTTGTTACCACGACTCTTTTAAAAGAATACTTGGTATTGGATTTCAATAAGGCTTTTTCATGAGCCAGAGATATAACTGGATTTAACTTAGCTTTCCTCAGCAAGAGTGTGGCGTAAGTAATGACACTTTTGTACCCACCGTTTACATCCGTGGCAATCAAATTAAAGACAGATTCTGATGGAGTTAGTTTGATTTTGATATCGACGCCATTCAACATGTACCTGTCCTGACTGAAAATGTCGGAATGTAGATGTCCCATCATATCCAGCTCCACACTATAGCTGGCTAAAGATCTTATTTTCGCTAGATCTTTATTAGTATAACCCTTCCTGTTTGTCATATACAAAGGAGTATCTTGATAGTATAGAGCGGAGGTAAGATGACTCTTTTTGGCCTCTTCACCATAATTCAGAAGAGCTTCCAAGTAGGCTCGGTACGGATACGAATTGTCACTTGGTGAAATAAGAGTGTCATTCAGGGACATGTCTACTTGAGAAAACAAATTATACAAATAATAATTTATAGGACCGACTTCGGCTGTGGGCGGTAGGTCATCGCCATTGGGCAGTGAAACTTTGGCTCTCACGTGGAGAAAAGTATTTAACAAATCTATGTATTCTTCTCCGACATCTGAGATGGAAAACCCGATAGGTGCCCCATAGGCTAACGTGGCCAACGGATGAATCTCCACAAACTGTCCCTCTTCCACGGCCGTCTGGGTGGGAAGCACGCTAAACATATCCAGACCAGAATGTAGACACTCGCATGATTTGGGATGAATTAACGCCGTTATAGAAAAATATCGGAATGTCCCGGGTGGTGGTGCTGTTTCTTATGAGTCGATCGCTTTCTGGCTGCTGTTTTTTTTTTTACTGGGGTGACTTGGTGATGCGGGTCGTTTTCGTTTCCTAAACCCGCTACCCGATTGGCTGATGTGTTGAGCAGCGCCTTGTAGCAACTTTTGAGCGGCGTCCCTGGCATGTTCTTTGAAGGACTCACTGACATTCCTACCAGCTAGGGCATCTTGAGCCACTTGCAAACCCGTCGACAGTCCTTCTCTCAGTAAAGCCGTACCACCAGCCTTCAACCAAGGAAAAATTGTGCTACCTAGACCACTAAAGAAACTACCAATACTATGACCTCGCTGACTTCGACCACCCACAAAAACAGGGAGACCGCTGCTAGCTTGATTGCAGAAATATTTCTCGTACAGTTTGGAGTTGTGTTGGATTGGGACGTGTCTAACTATGGTTAGCTCAGATGAAACCGTTCGGTTGTTTGAAAATGTAACGTCACTACCGAAGTTCCACATGTGAATGGGATAGGTTTCCCCTGCTCATCGGTTATAAGATGTTCAATCGTGTCAAAGGCGAATGAACTGAGAGGTACGTAATTCAGTTTGTCGTACATCCTAAATACGGAGGTGGTGGATCTGCCTAGAACAGGTATAGTCCGCAGTAAGGGTACCATTACATCCACGACCACCCGCGAGGTGACAATGTCGGAATAGACGAAGACATTTTTCGTGCTCTGGTCTAAATCTACTTTACCTACACTAGACAGACTGGGTTAAGCCTCGGTGACATGTGTCGAAAGAAATTGTAAAATTTCTACCAACTTGTCACTAAGTCTAACTACAGCTCCATGCTCGTATAGTTGGAAATGAGCCTTAATCGAGATATCGTTATAAGAGAAAATCAGTCGGTTATGTTCTTGCAAGGCATCGTCGAGACGCAGCCATTGCAGTTCATTGATAAATCTCTCAGCCTCAATAAGCAATCTATTCAATTCACCGATGAATTTTTCTGGTGATTTGTACAGACCAGGCATCAGTGTAATCTTCATCGTTGAGTCGTCTAGGTCTGGAAGTGGAATGTACTTTAACCACACCTCGTCCTTCAACACATTAAAATAGGTGAATAAAAACTGAATATCGACCAAACCGACTTTGTACTGGGAGGTTAGCTCAATAGTTTGTGGTAACTTGACAAAGAAGTGTCTGGCATTATTGTGTGGGTATATTTGTAACGAGGCGTTACTGGTCAGTGTCACGTAAAAGCTTATCTTGATATGTTTATTCGAGCTCTGAATGTTTCCAGCTTCGAAAATGTAAAGTTGGCACTGAAGTCCCGGTAGTGAATGAGAGCATTTTATCCGTATCGGTAGTTAAGAGTATTTCCACTGTGTTGAATGAGAAGCGACTTAATGGTACGTAATTCGGTTTGTCGTAGGCACGAAACACTGAAGTCAAGAGCTGATTCATAATAGGGACCGTTCTTAGTAGTGGGACCATGACGTCTCTAACCGGTCTTGCTGTTATGAGATCGCAGTAGACATAGACATTTTGCAGGTCGTTATTCAGCTCTGTCGCCCCTTCACCTTCAATTATATCTAATATCTCTTGCAACTTGTCGCTAAATGCAACAGTGGCCCCGGGCTCGGGCATTTTCAGTTACTTTCTTTGATGCCTAGTTGAAATTGAATTGAATACAGATCTGGTCGCCCACCTTCGGCTCTTTCATTAGTCGATTCAGCGCAGCTATAAACGCATCTGGTGAACTGTACAACCCCAGGGGACACACCCTCTTACCACTCTGCCGTTGGGTGAGATGTATCTTATCCACACTTCATTCTCTAGCACATTGCAGTAGTTACTGGGAAATTGAATTTTGGCCTGGCCAACTTCGTATTGTTTCGTTACATCAATGGTCTGTGGCAACTTGGCGAAAAAGTGACATGGTTTGTTGTTCGGGATTATCTTTGGTGCAGCATTGCTCGGCAAAATCACGTAAAAGCTCATCGTTTTTATAATTTAGGATTAGGTACCAAATAACCCAAACAACTACTCATTAGAGCTATACACAGCTTGCCTTCTGGTGCGTCTGCGCTGCCTTGAGTCAGATTGAACAGAGATACGGCGATGACGGCATATATAACCACCATTTGACAGATGAAGACAATCTCTGGGCGCGGCACTGGTTGTCAAAAAAAAAAAAAAAAAAAAAAAAAAAAAAAAAAAACGACAAAATCGACTTTCTTTCCCCGTCTGTCGGCTGTGGGCGCACCACAATAGTTTCCACCTTGTCTTCGGTCATACTACTAGTCTCCATAACTGGCTAGTTGCGTGTCAGCTATCCAGCTGTTGAATGAATTTTGATAACCAAACCACTTCACTAAATACTCTTTACCACCACCTCTCCTGGGTCTTTCTTGTAAGATTGTTTCGAAAAGATACACTTTCCTACGAGTTGTATGTCTTCTCTGTAGAATGATCATTAAAGTTATTCCCCCAATCGTCTTTTAGCACATATGTTACCGGACTGATCTGGTTTATGCGACTGACGGTAAACAATTCTTCTGTCCACAACGGCACATACCCTTTTTTACAAGGTTGTTTGGGTTGAGCGAGTCTGACTCGGTCCCCGGGTGTAAAATAAACTTTTTCGAGGCGGCTGTCTGCTTATACTAGTTATTCCACACCTCTTATTTATTAATATAGTTGATTTGCACGGGTGCCATGTGAATACTTCTGTGATACGAACCATTGTAGTTGTGGATCCATTTATTTATCATTTTGACGTAGCGAGTGTATTGGTCTTGGTGAAATAACGCCTCATTTTTTCTTTCAGGGTCCGGATGAATCTTTCCACTATCACCGCCTTCACGTCTTCATTCTCGGTGGTAAAGAAATGCGCACCTTAGTCTTTCAAATAGTTTAAGAAGGTCCAGTTGACAAATTCCGATCCTTTATCAGTCTGAAAATTGATCGTTTGGCTATCAGCAAATATCTTACTCACGGCGTCCACTAGCTCTTTCCCCATTTTCTTCTTGATCGGGATGGCATAATCATATTTACTGAATACAATGATACACGTCACT
This sequence comes from Cepaea nemoralis, assembly GCA_014155875.1. Classification (NCBI taxonomy): domain Eukaryota; kingdom Metazoa; phylum Mollusca; class Gastropoda; order Stylommatophora; family Helicidae; genus Cepaea; species Cepaea nemoralis. The sequence goes on from JACEFZ010022709.1 coordinate 55,466, forward strand.
AGGTAAGATATCCCATTGTTGTATCTTTGTAGTAGTCTCATATCTATCAAGTCGGCTTGAAACTGTTGTTCTATATCACCGGTTACGGTCTGTCATCTCTAGAAACGACGATGGATCGGTTTATGCAAAGTATAGGTATCCTGATACTGTAACCATTTCTGAATTGTTTTATTTGGAAGTTTAATGTTTCGTTTAAAGGCGGTGGATCCACCGTAGGCTCCCGGTTGTTTGGGGTCATAGTAATACTTTCGTGTTTGCGCGGCCATTTTTCCAACTTGGGCGTAGGTATCTTACTCTTCTTCTTTTTTTTCATGAGACTCTGCGGTTGAGGTGTCTCAATTATTTGTCTTTTAGCCTCGCTTACTGGAGTCTCGGTTACTTGAATTTTAGTCGGCGGTGCCTCAACTACTGGTGTAGGCACACTGCTGACTTAGGATTTTTGTAGTTGTGGTTGTTCCTTGATATCCACCATGCTTAGGCGCGTGTGTCTGTACTGCTCGAGTCGATTCAAATACTGATGTAGTGTTTGCTGATACACTCTGGCCTTGTCACGAGGTGGTAGATCTTATGTTTCCAGGACTTGTTGCATTTCATGATCCAAGTCATGTAGGCTATCATTTAGTGTGTCGGGTGGTACATAGGGTTTTTCTAGCAACCGAGGATCGATCAAGATCATTTTCTTGGCCATTACAAACCCACCACGCTTTTCAGCACATTTATTATGGGCCCTAGTAAGGCACCTATGAAACCACCTGTTACAAGATCTGTTTCCGTTTCTTGATCGACAATTGTTTATGCGTGGTTACTCTCAGACTGTTTTTATGCTGCTGCAGACGCTTCTTATGAGCTGGTTCAAGAGAACATTACCTTTTAAAACGCTGTGACAGCATTCGCAAATTGATTGGACGAGATCTGGGGAAGCTGTTTTCATTACGGCCTTCACGGTGGCTGGGTTGGTCTGACCCAAGAAGCGTAACATACCCTCGTTACGTTTATGTCGGTTAGACATATTATTTGGGGACGTAAACTACTTGGTGCTGATCAGGGAATATATAACTTCGTAAGCGGAGCTGATCCTGTGTTTCCTGTCGAAGGTCAAATAATAAATACCTGTGTGGAGCTGTTTGGCCAGATTAGTAATCTGTGACCCGTCTCGTGGGTTCTTAAACACCACTAGGTAATGCGAATTCAGACTGATGGTTCTTAGTTGTTTATTCCTACCAAATAGGTTCTGTACTATATACATAACGCTGGGGTAGCGATAATGACTGCCTTTAGTAAATAATTTAGTCACTCTGTCATCTGTATCATCTGTCTCGGACATTAGATAATCTATAACCACTAACCGACGTCTATCTCATGTCCATTTTTCCATATCCTGCAGACCTTCGTTGAATTGAACACCCATCATAGTTCCGTACATGGGTTGCAATTCCCCGTAGCACCATATTACTTCCTCTGGAATGGGTTCTACCATGGCTGGGAGATAGGCCAAGAACCGTTGGACACAGGCGGTATTACCACACCCAGTTGGGCCCGCAATCAACGCGGTAAAAGGATGTTTTCACCTAGGATCCATGAGTAATAATAACCAGCTACCTAGTCTCGCCGCTGTTTATAACGTGTCGGGTGATGGTATTAGGCTATTTTACCACAAGTTGCACGCTAGTGGTTCTCTGCTAGACATCTTTTTTAAATACACATTAGCTATCAGTATAATAATGACACAAGCAACGGTCGGCTTGAAACAAGTTCACAGCGAGATGGCGAATATGACGTTGACTATTATTAGTTCCTACACACCCACAAAGGCCAATAACTCGAGGTTATTTCGCTTAGTGCGTCAAATAGCTAAACAACAAGATGTGTTATTCACGAGACTAGAATACAGTATCAAGCTCGAGCATGTGTTCCCAGTTTTAGTTTCAATCGCTGGTGAACTATTTGACGATAACGTCATCAACTATGGGAGAATAATGATGCTGTTTACACTTGGTATGTGTCTGGGTAAGCATCTGGTTGATCATCCATATAATGCAGATGTGAATGTCCAAGACCTAGAAGAATACTTCGCTACATCTGTAGGCACGTATATGACTGATAAACTACATCCTTGGATACTGCGACAACAAGGTGGATGGTGTAATTTCTATTCATCGCTGCAAGCAACCATTGAATAAATACATAACTAAAACTTACATCTCAATATGTGACTTTGTCCTTGTGAGTGTGACCGCGATTGAATGTGTGAGTGTGAGCGCGATTGAGTGTGTCTTTATAATACATACAGTGAACGCCCATCTAGCGTTTTGTAGACAACGCCATGCATAAAAATGCCATGAGGTGCCTTTTGTAACGCCGCCCGACCCCGTGCGACCGACTAATCACTTCTCCACGCAACTGTCCGCCCACTTAATAACTTTTGCATCCGGCGCCGATGACATATGCCAGGGATCCGCCAACCTAGGATACTGGTAGGAGTAGTGGCGGTATTAGTAAAAGATGTAGATTTGTGTATTTGTGTGTCTGTACGTATGTGTCTGTGTATGCGTGTCTTTGTGTCTGTACTGTGTGCATACGTATGTGTCTTTGTGTTTATGCGTGTTTTTCTGTGTATGTACGTGTGTGTGTGTGTGTCTGTTCTTGTCTGTCTTTGTTCGAGTGTGTATTTGTCTTTTACCCTTCACCATGACACTACACGTACTTTCCACTACAATTTAATCGACCACATGACCACTACTTGACCACAACTTGACCACCTCTTGATTATCACTATATCTCTACACGTACTTTCCTCTAAAATTTAAGTGGTCACTCGACAAATTGACCACTACTTGACCACTACTTGACCACGTCATCGAGCACTTTAACCACTGCCGTTTCACTACACGTACTCTCCTCGACAAGGTAAGTCGTCACTCGACCACTTGACCACTACTTTACCACTACTTAACGACCCCTGACCACCTCTTGATCACCATCATGTAACAATACGTACCTTCCTCTACAATTTAAATGGTCACTAAACCATTTGACCACCACTTGACCACTACTTTACCACGTCATCGTGCACTTAAACCAGTATCGTTTCACTGCACCTACTCTCTAAAATTTAAGTGGTTAGTCGACCACTTGACTATTGCTTGACCACTACTTGACCACTAATACCTGCTACCCACCTCTTATCAACAAATGACGCTACAACCGACCATCTTTACTTTTTCAAGGTTTTCATTTGTATAATGAATAAACCATTACGACCCTCTACAGACCATATACTCACCATATTTACTACTATTACCACTACTACGACTATGTGATAATCACCCATTCATATCACCGCCAATGTTTTACAATTCAAAATATTCACAGCGCTCCTCTCACGTTTTACAACTCCTTACTTAATGGCTTTTCCGTATGCATCCCTTCACGTCTTGTTATGAACCGTGCCACCCGCTCACAGATTTTTCCCACCCATCAAAAAAAAAAAAAAAAACATTTTACCGGTACTAACTTCCAGATTTTCCCACACTTCCCCCCAAAAACAAAATATTTCCCGACACATCGACGTCGCCTCACGACTCGGTCGCCTCCGGGGACTCGCCGCCTCTACCCATAATTCCACGGTCTATTTCACTTACTTCACTACTGACCTATCGTCCTTGACTTGGGGACGTAAATTACAAGTACCTCTGTTGTCGGAATGGGTTCGCCTGATGGCGAGGGACACTGTTAATAGGGAAAGCTAATCCACACGCAAAATTCAATCCAGCACTACTAGAAGTAGTGAATACGGACTACGCCGAAGTTCAAAGCGAGTGAGCACGAAAATTTTTTTTTCGTAGAAAACTGAGTGTAGTTAAGAACCGACATCACAGCACTCGGGACATTCACATAAGTGCTCCATCCTCATATGCAACAGTTAGCGAAGAGTCCCAATACTAATAGTTCCAGTTGCAGTCCCATTATCTGTCCGTCTGGTCTTTCCTCGGAGTCCTGAGTGTCGTAAAACAAAACGTTAACTGCATTCGGGGCAGCTTTGGAGTATGTGATCTTCTATCTGCTCCAATCCACATGTACACATGGCTGATTCGCCAATCTTGAATTTTGTATACATGTAGTTGTGTAATCGACTCTTCCACCCATCACCGATAAGCGTGGGCGGTCATGTTTTGCCATCTCACTCGATCACGAGAGTCGTGGATCTGCCCGTGTTTCTGTCTCGACCATGCCACGAGGCCAAGTCATCAGGTATTCGCTTCTCAGTCTTCCCCTTGGTCTCTTCCCCTCAATCTCCAAGTCATGTCTTCTCATAACATGCCCAAAATATTTTGACTGTCTAATGTCTAATGACTCTAATCAGTTTACGATCTTAATTTGTTTCTTGAAGGACCTGCTCATTGGTCTTTCTGTCTATCCATGGTAAGTACCACAATGTAATATACAAGTAAATAGGAATATTCTTCAACAAGTGAAAAGGTACAATTATCCCGGAACAGTCATAACATCTGATGTGAGATGCCTTGAAGAGATTAGAACAAGAATCGCCATGGCGAAAGTAGCCCTTAGCAAGATGGAAAAAAAAAAAAATGAAAAAAAAAAAAAAAAAAAAACATCCTGACCAATAAAAAGATGTCAATTGAAACGAGAAAAGAGCGCTGAAGTGCTACATCAGTGGTTCTCAACCTTTTTTGGCCCATGCCCCCCTTTCACCACATTTTCAGAACGTCATTCCCCCCTTTCGTATTTCCTACCTAAAAATCCCGCCCCTGCCCCTACACAGTATACGTAATAATGGAAGCTAAATTTAATAGCACATACTAAAACAAGTCTAGTCGTCCACATAAAACATGATTTGTGGGTCAACTTTATAAATTTAATTTTAGAAGGGTAAGACGTACAGAACCGTACAGTATGAAGGGAAAAACAATATGAAGTAATCGGTTCTTGTATTAACGCGATCTTGAAATAATCTTAATTCCCCCTGGAAACCCTAAAGGGGAATTCCCCACCGGTTGAGAACCACTGTGCTACATAGAGCGTTTAGTTTTGTATGGATGTGAAACTTGGACAATGAGCAGTCAAGCTGAAAAACATCTGATGGCTGTAGAAATGTGGTTTCTGAGGAGAATGCAAAGAATTCCATAGACAGACAGAAAAACCAATGACCAAGTACTACAGGAAACAAATGAAAATAGTAAATTGATTAGAGAAATTAGACTAGACAGTCAAAATGAATTGGAGAACTTGGTGTCAACTGGCAAGATCGAAGGGAAAAGACCAAGGGGAAGACCGAGAAGAAAATACCTGAATGGCTTGGCCACATGGCATGGTCGAGACAGGAACACTGCGCTGATCCACGACTCTGGTGATCGAGTGAAATGGCGAGTCATGGCCGCCCACGCTTTTCGGCATGGCACTTGATTGATTGAAAGATAACGAGCGAGCATGCCTAAACAAGCGCGATAACCATTACAAGCGACGTGTTATAAGGTAGCGAATTATGCCCCTCTACTGTGAATAGGTTAAAGCTTGCTTGCTTGTGTTTGCTGGCTGTGAACTCCAGCGCGAAGTCCTGTATGCCGGATGAAAACATCCTGTTGTCCAACATCAGTGTGATGTCATACAGGACCTAAGGTTTGCGTGAGTATCCGTTGTCCCATGTCTGGCTTATTGGTGTGCAGACTGGTGGTTCCTCGCCGTGCAGGCAGATACTCTCCGACTCCGGAAGAATCAACGATCCTACTGACATTAGCCAGGACCACAAAGGGACCTGTTGCCTAGGACGCTCGGCGAGGACACGTCAATAGGTCTTGGCCAGTATAGAAATCAGCCCTGGTGATTTGGAAACACCTCTGCGTCCCATAGGTTAAAGCGAATCCCATTCCAATCACCTCCACCAGTTTTTTGCAGTTAGGCAGCGATATGGCATGTGAGGCAACCAGCTTTACTTGCCAACTTTCATTTACAGCGCATTCCAGAAATATCTGAACAATAAAAATACAATCATTTTAAAAATTAAAATCATTTTACGCGGGGCCTTTGGTTGTATTGTCATGTCTAATGGAGACACTTTTCTTTGGAGTATCTAGTTGGTCGTGCGTCGAAGTACACTTGTTCCTGCAGCGAGGCGCTGTCGCCACTTGGAGGTGACAGGTTCGAATCCCGGTCGGTAACTATAGTTTTTATGTTGTCTAGTCTTTCCTCTCCTTCTGTGAGTGCCAAACAATACTACGTGTATTTATTTATGTAACTATTTCAGTGGCCTCAACTGGTTCCCAAATTGATCTCCTGTGTAATACGTGTACAGCATTAGAACCAACCAATCATTTCTCTTCTGTAAATGTTTGTTTATATACAGGACACAGCATTTACGGTCCAATGTGTATGTTATTTGACCTATGCTGGTTTAATATAAATTATGAGACCTATGGTAAGATTTCAACGGGTTGATACGAATTCTGTCCGTATTTCATAGTTGTAGGTTCATGTGTATAACAGACATGACTAATGAAGACACTTTTTTTGGAGTGTCTAGTTGGTCATGCGTCGAAGTACACTTGTTCCTGCAGCGAGGCGCTGTCGCCACTTGAAGGTGACACGTTCGAATCCCGGTCGGTAACTATAATACTAATAGCTTTCAAACTTTATGTTGTCTAGTGCGTCCTCTAGTCTTTACTTCTTTCCTCTCCTTGTGTGAGCGCCAAATACTACGTATGTTTATTTATGTAACTTGTATTGTGAATTGTGATAGTGTGCTTGCTTGCCAAACAGTAGGCTTAGTTCAAACCTCAATACAAGCAGGTTACTTTTTCGACGAGTACGGCACTGCGGTCGACCAAACCGTCCTTAGAATGGGTACCAGGAAATGTCCTGAATTACCTCGGATGAAAAGGTGACCAGGGAAGGAATTGGCCATCCCACCTCATATATGGTGACCTAAAATATACGAAGGCCGAACATTTCAAGCTCCAACGGCGGTAGCCACTATGGGACTGCCTGTCATCATCATCCAGTACCTTGCCGGCTGGATAGGCGATCATGCCTCTCCACAAATTACGATCTCCGACTTGTCATGGGTCAATTCGTGTGTTGACTCCCTTCCGTGCCATGACACAAGACTGTCAAGAATATTCTCAGGTCTTCCTCTATCTCTCATTCCTCAAATCTTTCCGGTTGTCACATCATGTACCAGTTGACTTCTCATGTGGCAAAAAAAATTAAAATAAATAATAAAAAACGATTGCATCTTTCTGATGTTGGTGATAAGTTGTCCGTGCGACTCAGCTTCCTTTAAAACGTCCCGATTGCTCACTTTGGCCATTCAATTAATTTTCAGCATTTTTCTATAAAACCACATCTCTAAGGCTTACAGAGATTTTTTCGCATGTTTACTAATTGTCCAGGATTCTCAGGCGTATGTTAAAACTCGTTCTATGTAACATGCAAGAACTATTTTTTAACTTTCAAGGCCAGTGACTTATTGCACAAACTGTTAATTTGACAAACTGTTAATTTGATAGATGCAGATTTTGTTTGTCTTATTCTGTTCTTTATCTCAGTGATACATTTTCCATCTGTTAACCATATGCCTAGATATCTGAATTTCTGCACTTGCCCAAAAATAACGTATTTTAATTGCACATTTAGGCACAATCTGTTTCTTTCATATCCTGCAACATGTCCCATTGTTCGTCAATATTCTGTATTAACTATTACCTCCATGGCATTATATTTGTTCTTTACGGTAACATTGTACCTTTCTCTAACTGACTGCTCAATTTACAAGGCCGGGTGTCGGAGCTGAGGAGTGGCAACAATAAAGCTGTGCCTGCCACTTCCAAAGATTGATGAAGTATGACCTATGTGCTTGTTGCACACTCCTGCTACTATGTTATACTTGATTTAAACTTTAAAGACGTCAAATAAGAGGGAAAAAAAGCGCCCGTGTGTTGCTGGGGCCCATACGGGGGAGCAAAGAATAGTAACACTGTTGCCTACCATGCACGTGCGAAAGAGGCAACTAAGGAGGCTATGGTTCCGTCGCCCTGCTACTGAGTGAGTACGTGGCGCGACACTGTGAGCTGTGAGTTTTGCGTGGAATGCTTTTGCATCTTCCGCGGTTGTTTTTCGCGTGAACTGCATGTTCAGAATGATGACGGCCGGCTGTTGCTGGATTGACTTTTCAGTTCACGGGTGCATTTTTCAGGAGACTCCTGGGAGTCGTCGCTGTAGCTACGGAGTTCTTGCTTTGTGCGGCGCTTTCGGTGGGTCGCCCTGCAGAAAGAGACCAAGCCATATGGGATAAAACCCCGTTCAATGAAGTCTTTCTGGTGACTGCCATTTTCATCCACGAACTGTATTTTTCGTGGAGGACTTTTGTGTTGGCATTCTGGCGGCGGCATTATGCAGTGTACCTGTGCGGGCTGTTGGCTTGCCGACACTCCTGTCTATTCCATTGTTCACATGAGGCAGTGAGGAGCATTTTGTGATATTCACTGGCACAGGAACGGAGCAATATGGGGACGATCTGTTGCCGTGAAGTTGGAACCACGACTAACTAACTAAAAGGAGAAAAACTGTGTGTGATAAAAGAAGTAAGGCCCAATACATGGAAGTGAGGAATTCAAGCAGCCATGTGGCGATTCCTTGGGTAAGCCCAGTACCAGAGCGCTATGTGTCGGCTCTGCAATTATGGAAGCTGCCTTGGATGGCGGAAAATGCCCATGGACTTCCCCTGCCTTCTCTTGAGGGCTGACGTGAAGTCTTCGACCGTTCTATCTTGAGCAGCTGGGATGTGGATGGCACCACAACAATCAGAGTCCCCCAGGAATGCTAACCTGGTCAATAACAAAAAAAAAAGTAAGCTAAAGTCAGATGTGTTGGACTAAGGGATTTGGCCCAAGGGTATCTAACCAGACACACCGAAATTACATCTGAAAAAAAAAAAAAAAACACTCCGGATGAACGCAGTAGAAGAAGAAGAGAAGTAAGGGCTGCAGCAGGATATAATAAAACAAAATGAAAACAGTTAGGTTGGTGTGACTGCGAAATGTGAGAATTAATAAACACAGACACAGTGTACATATCATACCTTACAACAAACTAAATTCGGCAAACGGAAATCGTGGCGTAAAAATAAGAATGATGATAACGTAAAAATAAGATTTAAAGTTAGACAACATAACTAAATCATAAGATCTTATGAAAATCATGAAATTATAACATTTAATTAAAAATTAAAACAAACAAAAAGTATTATTATCAAATGTTCGTACACTGTGTCTGTATTTATTATCTCTCACTTCTCCGCGAATTCCTTGGACTGCCAAAGTAACTTAAAACCACTAGAACATTATATACAACAATAAGAAAAAGGCAAACAGCTTTTCTTGGTCATGAGTAACAAACGACGATTGCCTGAAAGAGGCTAGTGAAACTAGAACATTATATACAATAATAAGAAAAAGAAAAACAGCTTTCTTTGGTCGTGTGACGAGAAGAGAGGCATTGGAGAACATCATGACAACTGGAAAGATCGAGGGGAAGAGAGGCAGGGGCAGACCAAGAGAAATGATGCTGGATGGATTCAGAAGGTGGCATGGAGGAATATCAACAGCATAGTTGATCCAGAAAACCAAAGACTGAGATCTGTGGAGGAGACATGAACACCCACACCAGCCGGCATGGCACTTGATGACGACGACTTGACTGGCCGAGTCGCACGTACCTGTTTTCATGTGTAGAGCGAAGAACTGACATCATTGCACTCAGGCCATTCCCATACGCATTCAGTTCACTTGTTCAACAGCCAGCGAAGTCACACTACTAATCGTTCCACTATATGACTGAAACTTCTGCCTTTCCCTCTCAGTTGTGAGATTCTTCCAGAACCCCTGCCATCTCATTCTTTCCACATACGGGTTCTCAATCTGTTCCTCCACCTAGTCCCACGACCACCTCTCCCTTGTCCATAGGTAATCTACCACCAAGAGGTGCATTCCCCGCCAGTCTATCATTGTGTGTAACAATGTGTGATACTCTTCCCTCAATAAAGGAACAATGACGAATGTTCTTCTTCTTTCGTTCGCTTGAAATATGTCTATATCTGCAATGTCGTCTCTTGCATGAATTGAACTGTTTTTTTCAGTTCACACAGTGGTCCATAGAGTTTATCTTCCACTGTCGTCTCTCTAGGCCAGAAGGTTTGCCTAGATATGTTATATTTTGGGCAGTCTTGGAGTATGTGTTCTGCTGTCTGCGACGCCAATCCACATGTGCACATGGCTGTTTCACCAATCTTGCATTTTGTATACATGTGGTTGCGTAATCTATTGTGTCCTGTTCTGAGGCGCAGAATAATGACTTGTTCTGGTCTGTCCATAATGTGGTAGTCATCTTGAGCAGGTTTTGGTGGCTTTCTGACTGATTTGATCATTCTTTTCTTTTGGTGGTATGTAACGGGCACATCAGGCTGTTCCTCTTTGGCTCCTTCCTTAGCCAATTGATCAGCTCTGTCGTTTCCGGGTACTCCACAGTGGGATGGTATCCACTGTATGGTGACTTTATGCTGACTGCTAAGTTCAGAAAGTAGTGTCCTTAGTACTGGCAATTTCCCAGAGAGGAGCGCCTCGAGTACTGATTTTGCATCTGTTAGTAGCACCACAGGTTGAGTACCATTGCTGTTATTTAGTAATTTCTCTGTTGCTATCTTGATTGCCTCAATTTCGGCATCATAGTTATGGCAGTACTTTCCTGTCGGTACTCTGGCTGTGTCCCTAGTATTATTTGGGTATTCTATGTACACTCCCGCTCCTCCATTTCGAACAGCATTTTGTGCTGACCCATCTGTGTAGACTCGGATCCAGAGGTCCTGTGGGTATTCTTCATCAAGGAAGCTGAGAGTGGCTGTTCTGCGCTGCACACTGTTCTGTTCTTCCTTGTCAAATATTCCTCTCACTTTTGTCTGGATTTGTAACGATAGTCTATGCTCATCTTTCCATGGAGTTCGCTCTGGAATAGTTGTTAGGGGGATACCAACTGTGGGCAGATCAGTGGTTTCTCTGCAGAGTCGTTTGGCCTGGTGGATAAAACTACTTCTTTTCAACCGCCCCATAGCTAGGTTTTCAAATCTGTTCTTCATAGGGTGGCCTGGCAAGCTGAGGAACTTTTCTGCTTGTATTAGCGTTTTCGTATCTCTGCGCTCACTCAGTGCCTGTGTCCTCCCCATCTTCTCCATTTCCACTATAGGGGTTGATCTCATCCCTCCTGTGGTGACTCTAAGTGCTTGATTTTGCACCTTGTCCAGCTCTTGTAGTGTGGTATTTGATGCTGAACACCACGCAGTTGACCCATATTCCAGGTGTGGTCGTATGCTCTGTTGGTAAACTTTGCTAAGTATTTTCGTACTGGCTCCCCATGTGGTTCCACTTAGCTTTCTCAGGATGGCTATTTTCCTTCTGGCTTTTGCTACTGCTTTGTTGATGTGCTTTCTCCATGTCAGCTTGCCATCAAATGTTACTCCAAGGTATGTTGGTTCTTTATCTTCTCTTAGGGGTGTTCCATTTATCTGGATGATCCCTGCCTTTTGTTTTGGAGAGAGGGTAAATAGGGTTGTGCTGCACTTGTCAGTGTTTATGCTGACACACCATCTATTTGCCCATGCAGCAAATGTATCTACAGCTCTTTGTAGCAATCTGGTGGCCACTGATGCATATTCATTTGTGCTCCATAGAACCAGGTCATCGGCGTACATTGCCGCTTTAATTCCATGCGGTAGGTGAGCAACAAGATCATTGATGAAGATTAGAAAAAGTGTGGGGGACAAGACTCCGCCCTGGGGGACACCGTGACGCAGTAGTACTTTCTTGCTCTTGAGTCCGTCTATCTGTACTCGGGCTCTTCTGTTGTGCAAGTATGCTTTCACCCATTTGTACATTCTTCCATTGACTTTGCAGTTTCTCAGTTTCTTCATCAGACCTTCTTTCCAGACTTTGTCAAAGGCTTTCTTCAGATCTATCCATGCCGCAAGCACCAGCTTCTTCTCTTGGAATGCATCCTCAATTTCTTGAGAGAGGTAGGTTGTCTGATCTTCCGTAGAGTAGCACTGCCTAAAGCCAGCCTGCTGTGGCACAAGGATGTTTTTACTTTCAATGTACCACTGCAGTCTGTGATTGATGATGCGCTCCAGTGTTTTGCAGAGACAGCTGGTGAGGCTAATTGGTCTGTAGCTAGAGGCAATGGAACCATCTTTCCCTGATTTTAGGAGGGGTATCATGATTGCTTCTCTCCAGGCTTGTGGAACACTGCCTAAGGTCCAGCTGTTATTGAAGATCTGCAACAGCTTTGTTTTGGCCTCTGTTCCTAGGTTCCTGATCATTTCATTGGAGATACCATCAGCTCCTGGTGACTTTCTCATTTTCAGTTTTGATATGGCTAGCTCCAGTTCGCTGATTGTGATGGGTGCCTCCAGAACCTCATGTACTATTTCCTTCTGTCCTGTATGTTGTCGTTTCTCTCGAATCTCTTGTTGTTTCTCTGGACTAATTTTGATATTGCTATCTTGTGCGAACGAGTCCGCAAAATGGTCAGCTGCTTGCTTTCTTGTTAAGATTTTTCCATCTTTATGTAGTGCAATTTTTGAGTTTCTCCCTGTGCCCTCGTCATTAAGCTGTTTTATTAGCTTCCACAATTTCCTTGTGTCTCTTTCAAAGTTCAGAGACTCTGTTTTCTCCTGCCAGCTTTTCCGTCTAGCCTGCAGCTTGGCCCTTTGAAATTTGGCTTTTGCATGCTGGAATTTATTGTGGTGCTCTTGGCTGGGTGTGGCCTCTGCTTGCTTTCTACAAACTTCAACATCATTATGCAACTGTTCCAGTTCACTACTCCAGTAGGGTTTATATTGTTTACGGGCTCCTCTTGGTACTGTTTCTCGCGCTGCCTGTAGTATGCATTTCCCAAACTCTTCAACTGCTTTATTTATGTCTTTCTCAGTGTTCAGGTTTCTAACCAGTATGCTGGTGCGATGCTTGTACATTGCCCAGTCTGCTTTCTTGTAGTTCCACCTCGAGAGGGTGCTGCTTTCACTTACAAGCTCATTTTCTACGGTTAGAAAGACTGGCCGATGGTCACTGCCACCAAGTTGTTTCCCAACAGTTCGTGTAATGTTCCACTCCAGGTCTGGTGAATGAAAAGCCAGGTCAGGTGTAGTTGTAGAGTGCCATGATCTCGAGTAGAAAGTATGTGGGTCGGACGGCTTGTTAATCAACATGAATCTATTCTCATCCTGCCAGTCTTCCAGTCTCTCTCCTCTCTGGTCCATGTGATCATAGCCCCAGCTCTGCGAGTGGCTGTTGAAATCGCCACACACAATCATTTTTTCTTTTAGTGGTAGAGTGTCCAGTGCCTGTGGGCGGTCACTTGGACAGTAGTAATTGATCAGATGTAGATCTGTATTACCTGTCTTAAGTTTAAGTGTCTGATACTCAGCCCCTTCCATATAGACTTCGATTTGGGAAGCAGTGATGTTATTTCTTACAAGGGTCACTATCCCACCTTTTCGCCTGTTCTTTCGGTCAGATCGGTAACACTGGTAGCCTCTGATTTTGAAGGCTATATTTTCATTGAGGCGAGTTTCTTGCAAGCAACATATGCTTACTTTTTCTTGGTCCAAGATTTTTTCTAATTCTATTTTTTTGTTGCTGACTCCCTCCGCATTCCAGTGCATTATTTTAAGTCTTCGTTTAGTATGGCCAGTCGTCCTATTCTCATGTCCCCTGGCTCCACAGGACATCTGAGAAGGACCTCCAGTAGTTGGGGTTGGACCCTTTCGAGACATAGGGCCCGGCACTGCACCTGCCTGGGGGTCCAAAGCAGGGCGAGCACCATAACGATTAACAGTAGTCGACATATTCCATTTTGCGTGATTGCGTGGCATCCTGATTTCTGTGGTGCGCCTCTTGGCTGGTTGCCTCCGTCTTCAGCACCTTTCTTTGCTAGAGCAGACTGTGGTCTCACTCGAGTGTAGATGTGTACGCGCGCACACACCTGTCTGCGCATGCATGTACGTGCATACACATCTAGAGCATACTGGTTATTTTCCGGCGCCAGAGATTCGCCGTCGCCCCTTCTCCTGTTAGTTTAAACAGGTCCGCCACGTGAAGGCCAGGAGTTGGACTTTTGCTGCATAGGTTATGTATGTATTCACGAGCCATTGAGGTATTTGAGCAATGTTGGGCGCTCACCCCAACACCGCGCCTCGGCTACATACAGCAACATTTGGAACCCAATGACGAATGTGAAGACGATACCCTTTGATTATTTTCCCATCAAATCAGAGTTACATCAGTTTATTGAGTGCATAGTCAGGCAGATGTGGTCATGGCCTTGTGAGATCACGTGTATAGTGTGGAAGAACAGATACAGCATCATTGCCTAGAGAGAATGATATGACCGGGAGTGACCAGAGAATTTGGCAGATTGCAGCTGGTAACACTAGCATTGGGACTCTTCACTGGTTGTAGAACAGTCATGCAGAGCATGTATGGGAATGTCTCGAGTTTTTTTTTAATGTCGGTATCTGACCAACTCATTTAGTCAAATCAATCCAAGGTGTATGCCAGCCTGTTTCATAAGTTCAAGGGCAGCTGATGATGCCTGCACAGGGTGAGAGATGACCTGCCCATATCTGAAACAATTATTCGACCTCTTGGAGGTCAGCTTGGCCGAATGGATAAGAGCGCTTGCTCTTACACTTCCGGTGTGCTCAAAGCAGCGGGTTAAACTCCGACACGGGTCAGTTAGACTAAAATGTTGACTTCATGTCCTTGACTTGGGAACGTAAATTACAAGTAACCCAGAAGTCAGAGTGGGACACTGGTAATAAGGAAAGCTAATGCACATGCAAAATGTTGAGTCCATGGAGTACTGCTCTATGACCTGCCAGTTCTGCACTATGTCTATTATGGAGTATGTGTCCATATAGTGCAGCTGTCCACGTGGTGGAGCAATTAAACAAATGTTCATGAATGTTCCACACAGTCACATAAGTATTTACTCATGAACTTTGAACGTTCCACATAGTGGAGCAATTAAACAATTAGTGCCCCCCCAGAGACTATAGGTTTGAGAATGACAAACAACAATAAATGAATGACAAACATACCATGTTCAAATATGTACATTTTTATCTTGTAATATCATAATTGTAAATGATGTCTAAGTTAAAAATCATCTGATGACTGACATGACATACACAAGCCAAAAAGATAAGCATGTAGCACTTTGTTATATGTCAACCTACAACATGGATTCTGTATGTTAGAAGTATGGGAAAACAGAACATCATGCAAATGAGAACACACACATGGTCAGACATGCATAATCAATGTGCTTGTACAATAACAATTCAAATATTAAGCACAGCAAATGATGATTGTAATGTGTGTGAATCAACACTGAGACAAGGACTGTTTAAAAACTAGATGTGTCATATTTTGGGCAGACGTGGAGTATGTAATCTGCTGTCTGCGGTACCAATCCACGTGTGCACATGGCTGATTCATCAATTTTGAACTATGTATACATGTGGTCGCGTAATCTATTATGTCTTGTTCTGAGACGCAGTATGATATGTTCTGGCCTGTCCATAACTGGCCTCTCCTTTAATTCTTGCTGCAGAAAGGTGAAACAGAAGTTTTGATGTGCATGCTTCATACCCACTAGCTGTCTGGAGATATAAACAACAAACAATAAAACAGAAGGATCCTTCCTCACTGGAGGCCTACTGGGTATATGGTTCAAGCCGTATATCTTGATAGACCAATATATCTTGATAGACCAAATGACACTCAAAGGGTGATGTGGTGAATGTCAATGCACCTTTATCTCCCAGAACATTTCTTCAACAAATGCCAGAAGAAGTCGGATGTTTCAGCCTAGCGGCGCAAGAACGCAGCTCTGCTGTAAACAGGCACAACGCAATCACGTCCGAAAAAAACTCTGGATGAACGCAGAAGAAGAAGAAGAACATATGACCAATAATACAATTCTTCTTTTCATCCAATATGAGTTGGACATAAATGCATTGTGCCTATGTACATCATAGATATGATAACTAAAACTTTCAGCCGATATTTGACTTCTTCCTGAAATTTGTTAACAGGGTAATGATGTATTCAACATATGTGGAAGTCAAAGAGAAACTACCTCATTAATTTCCCAAGGGTCAGTGTACATTCAAGTTAGGCCTGTGTCTTGACCATATCTTGGTGCCTGTCAATCTATTTATATCTATGACATTCTTTATCTTTGTTGCCCACCACCTAATGCATTACAAAAGCTGGATTTATGGTGAGGAAACACATTAAAAAATACTTCCGTCTTCAGACAGTCACCTGACATGTCACACAAAGTAAATCATGTGATACACACAGTAACCAATCACAGCACAGCAATTTTCTTAAACCAGTTATAAAATGAAGTCTATAGCCAATGTTCAAAGAAGAGATTTAAAACTTGAAGTTAAAATTGTGAAGAATAGGACAATTCACACACACACACATTCCAACAATGTGACTTCATGAATATTTATTATATGTGACCTGTAGGATACAGACCAACAGTTTCAGACATGCGTTTTGTTGGTGACATGACTGATACATCAAAACATGCAATGGACATCAGTTCAATGATCCACTCTTAATTTGTGTAACAAGAGAATATACGTTACATACATAGTTTATGTAGAAGCTATTGACAATACACAACAGTGTCAACACTGTTTAAAAAAAAATAAAAAAAATAGACAAAAAAAAAAAACAAAGCAGCAAGACTCAAATAATCAAAGCAATCTGACACAATCATGAAGATTCAAGTGGAAAACAATTTTACTATCCGCTTTGTGTAATTATCTAATACAGGATGATTCAAAATGAATGTTGGTAGCTTGGAAGTGTACGGTTTTGGTAAATGAAAACTTACAAAACAAAAAAGGGCCCCACATTGAGAAACTGTAATGTAAGAAACTACCCGAACAATTTGAAAACCTTCTTTTGGTGCAAAACCAATAACCAATACATGCTTCTGAAATACCCATATTCTTTTTTGAAACAGCGGTCTAATAACATAAACATAGTCTTTGTATGCTTCTCTTAGATAAAATTATGTACTTTAATAAAGAATATGCCAAAACGGATGCCTTGTTTATCAACTGCATCCGCTAAGGAGTTAATCAACGTTTTCATAGACCTCTGAGTCTTTAGTGTTTCCAGCATCATCTTTTTTCTCACCTTGTCATCGGCATCCACTTGCTCACTCTTCTCTTCCTCACCACCGCCTGGCACCAGAGGCCGGCATCAATGCAGCGCTGTATGTGGTAGGATGCCTCCTCCTTGGGCAGCTCTGCTATAGTCTTCTTCAGCAGCTCAATGTCTTGTGACTCAAAACAAGCACGGAGACTCTGTGGAAGGAACAAAATAACCAGAGTTAATGCCATCCCATGGAACTGACTGGATCTGAAATGGTAGGCATTCCTACCACCAGGACACAGCAACATGAGGTGGGGAGTTTTTACCCACATCTAGCTTGGAGCCATGAACATCGTGGCTATATGCTTGCTTGCTGGTCTGTTGGTCATGTATTCGAGCCCACCGCACCAAGGTGGATGTGTCAAAATGACTGTGACAACATAGCCTGAATACCAGGAAAGGTCACAGGTACAGAGAAGTTTGTTGATGTGATGTGATCACATCACCCAAGTATCCACTGGCTATACAATTATTCCTTGTATAAGTTGGTCTACCTGACTTAGGGGTTAAGTCTGTCTCCGAATCACGCATATTCTCGTAAGTAACGTAACTGCGTGAGAATCGGTTTTGCGGTTCTCGTCACGTTGGTAACTTACGGGGTAAGTGAGCCAGTCACTCAGAAAGCAATGGCAAACTACCGAGCGTAATCTTGCTAGTACATCAACAGTAGCTGAAAATGCTGATGTTGACTGCAACGTCTGTTAAGGGATATGCCAAAAAAAAAACAGAATGATGGGCCCAGTATTCCCAATGTGTCCTTAAGGCCTGAAAAAAAAGAGACCGTTTTTAAACTTAGAAGTTACCTGGGTTGCTCCTGGATAGGCTAAGATGTGGGTTTCTAATGATCTGAGAACCAGGCTATAACGAACCGAGAACCGCAAAGAGTCCTAGTGTTAGTACAGTAAAAATTTTACATTAGTAATTAGCCCTTATGAACTGAGTGGTTCGATGTGCAAACGAGGATGATCTGTCGACTAACTAACTAACTAACTAACTGCGTACACACTGCAAAAGACTTGTGCAGTTTGTTTAGGAACATTAGGAACGGACATTGTGTAGAGTGCAACCGGTCCATGATTAACTGTTAATACCACCGGTGTCTATTTCGGATGTTCATGAAATTGGATTACCAGAGGTCTACAGAGGCAAAGCATTATCCGGCAAGATGGTTCCGGCAACGGGTGAGACGTACTTGTTCTGACGTAACGTGCTGTGGTCTATCTTTGCTGTGATCAGCTGACTGAGTTGATGTCTGAGAGACAGAGTCTACACACTTTATAGAACACGTCACACATTTTCTTCGCATACACGTCTCATACACGTTACACTTTTATTTTAATAAATTAATCTTTATTAATTTCTAGAAGCAAGAGTTGTTGAGTATGTTGCGTTGGGGAAGTATGAGAAGGGGGCATAGTACGACAGTGTGAGAGTGATAGGAAAAGGTGTCCATAGGCTGATGGAGTGTGGGGGACGGAAGCTGGTGGATTCTCCAGAATATTGAGGGGGAAAAAAAAATAATAGTTATAATGTGGGTGTCGGATCTCCTCACTCCAGGGACGACACTTTAAAGGAGGACACGACACCCCTGCCATCTCATTCTTTCCACATACGGGTTCTCAATCTGTTCCTCCACCTAGTCCCACGACCACCTCTCCCTTGTCCATAGGTAATCTACCACCAAGAGGTGCATTCCCTGCCAGTCTATCATTATGTGTAACAATGTGTGATACTCTTCCCTCAATAAAGGAACAATGACGAATGTGAAGACGATACCCTTTGATTATTTTCCCATCAAATCAGAGTTACATCAGTTTATTGAGTGCATAGTCAGGCATATGTGGTCATGGCCTTGTGAGATCACGTGTATAGCGTGGAAGAACAGATACAGCATCATTGCCTAGAGAGAATGATATGACCGGGAGTGACCAGAGAATTTGGCAGATTGCAGCTGGTAACACTAGCATTGGGACTCTTCACTGGTTGTAGAACAGTCATGCAGAGCATGTATGGGAATGTCCCGAGTTTTTTTAATGTCGGTATCTGACCAACTCATTTAGTCAAATCAATCCAAGGTGTATGCCAGCCTGTTTCATAAGTTCAAGGGCAGCTGATGATGCCTGCACAGGGTGAGAGATGACCTGCCCATATCTGAAACAATTATTCGACCTCTTGGAGGTCAGCTTGGCCGAATGGATAAGAGCGAGCGCTTGCTCTTACACTTCCAGTGTGCTGATGCCAAAGCAGCGGGTTAAACTCCGACACGGGTCAGTTAGACTAAAATGTTGACTTCATGTCCTTGACTTGGGAACGTAAATTACAAGTAACCCAGAAGTCAGAGTGGGACACTGGTAATAAGGAAAGCTAATGCACATGCAAAATGTTGAGTCCATGGAGTACTGCTCTATGACCTGCCAGTTCTGCACTATGTCTATTATGGAGTATGTGTCCATATAGTGCAGCTGTCCACGTGGTGGAGCAATTAAACAAATGTTCATGAATGTTCCACACAGTCATATAAGTATTTACTCATGAACTTTGAACGTTCCACATAGTGGAGCAATTAAACAATTAGTGCCCCCCCAGAGACTATAGGTTCGAGAATGACAAACAACAATAAATGAATGACAAACATACCATGTTCAAATATGTACATTTTTATCTTGTAATATCATAATTGTAAATGATAATGTCTAAGTTAAAAATCATCTGATGACTGACATACACAAGCCAATGGTTAAAAGATAAGCATGTAGCACTTTGTTATATGTCAACCTACAACATGGATTCTGTATGTTAGAAGTATGGGAAAACAGAACATCATGCAAATGAGAACACACACATGGTTAGACATGCATAATCAATGTGCTTGTACAATAACAATTCAAATATTAAGCACAGCAAATGATGATTGTAATGTGTGTGAATCAACACTGAGACAAGGACTGTTTAAAAACTAGATGTGTCATATTTTGGGCAGACGTGGAGTATGTAATCTGCTGTCTGCGGTACCAATCCACGTGTGCACATGGCTGATTCATCAATTTTGAACTATGTATACATGTGGTCGCGTAATCTATTATGTCTTGTTCTGAGACGCAGTATGATATGTTCTGGCCTGTCCATAACTGGCCTCTCCTTTAATTCTTGCTGCAGAAAGGTGAAACAGAAGTTTTGATGTGCATGCTTCATACCCACTAGCTGCTGGAGATAATAAACAGCAAACAATAAAACAGAAGGATCCTTCCTCACTGGAGGCCTACTGGGTATATGGTGCAAGCCGTATATCTTGATAGACCAAATATATCTTGATAGACCAAATGACACTCAAAGGGTGATGTGGTGAATGTCAATGCGCCTTTATCTCCCAGAACATTTCTTCAACAAATGCCAGAAGAAGTCGGATGTTTCAGCCTAGCGGCGCAAGAACGCAGCTCTGCTGTAAACAGGCACAACGCAATCACGTCCGAAAAAAACTCTGGATGAACGCAGAAGAAGAAGAAGAACATATGACCAATAATACAATTCTTCTTTTCATCCAATATGAGTTGGACATAAATGCATTGTGCCTATGTACATCATAGATATAACTAAAACTTTCAGCCGATATTTGACTTCTTCCTGAAATTTGTTAACAGGGTAATGATGTATTCAACATATGTGGAAGTCAAAGAGAAACTACCTCATTAATTTCCCAAGGGTCAGTGTACATTCAGTTAGGCCTGTGTCTTGACCATATCTTGGTGCTGTCAATCTATTTATATCTATGACATTCTTTATCTTTGTTGCCCACCACCTAATGCATTACAAAAGCTGGATTTATGGTGAGGAAACATTAAAAAATACTTCCGTCTTCAGACAGAGTCACCTGACATGTCACACAAAGTAAATCATGTGATACACACAGTAACCAATCACAGCACAGCAATTTTCTTAAACCAGTTATAAAATGAAGTCTATAGCCAATGTTCAAAGAAGAGATTTAAAACTTGAAGTTAAAATTGTGAAGAATAGGACAATTCACACACACACACATTCCAACAATGTGACTTAATGAATATTTATTATATGTGACCTGTAGGATACAGACCAACAGTTTCAGACATGCGTTTTGTTGGTGACATGACTGATACATCAAAACATGCAATGGACATCAGTTCAATGATCCACTCTTAATTTGTGTAACAAGAGAATATACGTTACATACATAGTTTATGTAGAAGCTATTGACAATACACAACAGTGTCAACACTGTTAAAAAAAAAAAAAAAAAAATAGACAAAAAAAAAACAAACAAAGCAGCAAGACTCAAATAATCAAAGCAATCTGACACAATCATGAAGATTCAAGTGGAAAACAATTTTACTATCCGCTTTGTGTAATTATCTAATACAGGATGATTCAAAATGAATGTTGGTAGCTTGGAAGTGTACGGTTTTGGTAAATGAAAACTTACAAAACAAAAAAGGGCCCCACATTGAGAAACTGTAATGTAAGAAACTACCCGAACAATTTGAAAACCTTCTTTTGGTGCAAAACCAATAACCAATACATGCTTCTGAAATACCCATATTCTTTTTTGAAACAGCCGGTCTAATAACATAAACATAGTCTTTGTATGCTTCTCTTTAGATAAAATTATGTACTTTAATAAAGAATATGCCAAAACGGATGCCTTGTTTATCAACTGCATCCGCTAAGGAGTTAATCAACGTTTTCATAGACCTCTGAGTCTTTAGTGTTTCCAGCATCATCTTTTTTCTCACCCTTGTCATCGGCATCCACTTGCTCACTCTTCTCTTCCTCACCACCGCCTGGCACCCAGAGGCCGGCATCAATGCAGCGCTGTATGTGGTAGGATGCTTCCTCCTTGGGCAGCTCTGCTATAGTCTTCTTCAGCAGCTCAATGTCCTGTGACTCAAAACAAGCACGGAGACTCTGTGGAAGGAACAAAATAACCAGAGTTAATGCCATCCCATGGAACTGACTGGATCTGAAATGGTAGGCATTCCTACCCACCAGGACACAGCAACATGAGGTGGGGAGTTTTACCCACATCTAGCTTGGGAGCCATAGTAACATCGTGGCTATATGCTTGCTTGCTGGTCTGTTGGTCATGTATTCGAGCCCACCGCACCAAGGTGGATGTGTCAAAATGACTGTGACAACCTAGCCTGAACTACCAGGAAATGTCACAGGATAAGAGAAGTTTGTTGATGTGATGTTGATCACATCACCCAAGTATCCACTGGGCTATACAATTATTCCTTGTATAAGTTGGTCTACCTGACTTAGGGGTTAATGTCTTTCTCCGTAATCCCGCATATTCTCGTAAGTAACGTAACCTGCGTGAGAATCGGTTGCGGTTCTCGTCACGTTGGTAACTTACGGGGTAAGTGAGCCAGTCACTCAGAAAGCAATGGCAAACTACTGAGCGTAATCTTGCCTAGTACATCAACAGTAGCTGAAAAATGCTGATGTTGACTGCAACGTCCTGTAAGGGATATGCC
The DNA here is from genome assembly GCA_014155875.1 of Cepaea nemoralis. Taxonomy (NCBI): domain Eukaryota; kingdom Metazoa; phylum Mollusca; class Gastropoda; order Stylommatophora; family Helicidae; genus Cepaea; species Cepaea nemoralis. Next base: position 78,279 of record JACEFZ010022709.1, read on the forward strand.
AAAAAAAAAAAAATAGAATTATGGGCCCAGTATATGCCCAATGTGTCTTAAGGCCTGAAAAAAAAGAGACCGTTTTTAAACTTAGAAGTTACCTGGGTTGCTCCTGGCATAGGCTAAGATGTGGGTTTCTAATGATCTAACATGCCCCTACGTAAATCTTGGGCAGTGAGATCGACAGCTAGCATTCTCAGATATGATCGGGAAAACAAGAAATGTGTGAAAGTTCCACACACTAAACACCCCACATCAGGTGCAAAATGCAAAGAACAGGCAGTGAGGTCACTGCACAGCAAATTGTTAGAGGTGGAAAAAAAAATCCCACGGCAGCTGGAAAAGGCAGTGAGCCTCCTGCCCTGTCAAATTAAAAAATATCATGCACATAACCTATGGGTAAACAGGCTGTGGCCTTGGATGCAATCTGTCTAGAAATAAACCTTACACACATATATACTGTCTGACACACTGACCCCTGAATGATAAAGTAGGTGTTGCCCGTGTGTTACCAGGGCTCTCGAAGCAAGCAAACGAATAGTAAGACTGTAACCTACCATGCATGTCATAAGAGGCGACCAAGGAACGCTGGCATGAAAGCTACGTTATCAAATGGACAACTTTAGTTGTTACAATATAAGATTAGCATTTAACGATCATGCAAAATAGGATGGAATGTAGCAGGCAAAAAGCATTTAAACACAGGTGCAACAGTGCTGTTCTTAAGTTATACACAGAGAAAAAAAATGAAGTAGTGGCCTTGATGATCTCTAAAGAGGTTGAGAAAGCACTAACAGAGTGGGAAGCTGTCAGTTTGAAAACTACAGCAACATGTGGAACAAAAAAAAAAATAAATAAATAAGTAAACATGAATGTGATCCAGTGTTAAGCACCAACAGATAATAGGATTAATCACTTAAAGGAGGAGGAATTTTATTAAATGAAACATTGAGGTACTATAGTTAATCATGGAAATGGCAACATAAAAATTTGGATTGGTGACGTGTATGTCAAGACAGATGTTGATGCTTAAGAGGAAGGACGACAATGATCACATGTAAATAAGCAATATAACATTCTGATATTCTCATTATCCGACAGAGGAATGAACAAAGTAATGAATGAACTTGACTTTTCAAAGGTTACTAAGTAGGCATGCAAGCTCATCTAACATCCAGCACTTACAACCACCCATCTTTCAACCAATCATACACATTCAACAAATCTGCACACAACACCAAGACTGACTAGATTCTTACCTCTGGAAGTGACTCCATGACTTCCACTGGGTCCAAACCTCCAGGACCAAGCCTCTTCTTGCGCTCCTCCTACAAGAAAGTTTAAGCCACATGTCTTCAATCAGTTTCCTCAAGCAAAGAAACTATTACACAGCTTCTCTAAATACATTCTCAAAAGATAATACAAATTTAAGAGGTGTATTATACCTGTCACAAGGGCTACAGAGGTCACCTGACCAGACCCAGGCTCGGAGAACCTCATCGTGGTGCGGCTAATGATTTTTTTTTTGTATTTTGTGTTTTTGTTTTGGGCTTGCTTTGAACTCAAGCATAGTCCATACATACTACTACTAGCAGTGCTGGACTGAATTTTGCGTGTGGATTAGCTTTCCCTATTAACAGTGTCCTACGCCAACAGATGAACCCACTCTGACTTCAGAGGTACTTGTAATTCACGTCCCCAAGTCAAGGATGAGAGGTCAACATTTTAGTCCAAGATAGAAAACAATCAGCAATAAAAACCGGTCAACTGTCTGAGAAAGGAATTTTAAATGCCAGATATAACCTGGACTGTTATATGCATGTGAAAAAACATGGATTATAAGTAGACAAGCTGAGAAACATCTAATAGCTACAGGAAATGCAGTTTCTGAGGAAAATACAAAGTAAACCATGGATGGACAGAATATAGAGAGAAAATTCTTCAGGAACCAAATGAAAACTAAACTGACATGAGAAATTAGTCATAGACAGTCTAGATTTCTGTGTGCACACGAACAGAAAATAAACCATGAAAAGACAACTGGCAAATTGTTGGGAAATAAGTCAGGAGAAGACAGAGATACATACCTGGATGGAATGGCCACACAGTGTAACTGGAAGATGTTCAAAACTGGGATTGTGTGAGAGCAAACACCATGACCGCCTATGCTTACTGGCATGGCACATGATGACTCAGTGACTCAAAGAGTATGCCCAGGAAGATCAAGATGGGCTGGCTGGGCTCTCTAAGGAGGTCAAGCCTGAAGAAGAACACCAAGCCAAAAGAGGTGAAGCCAGACAAGTGCAGTATGTAGGGGGGTCAAAGGAGAATAGTCAGCCAACACAGGAGGGGTGTCCTTGATCGCTACAGACTGTAGGGTTATAGGCACTTATGGACTGAATGGTTCAATGCGCAGTGAGGGTAGGATAATCTGATGACTGACTGACTGACTATGATGATGAGCTCTTGTGCCCTTAATTTTCCCTCCATTATGACTTCTAGAATACTTTTAGTTTATTTGATGTGACCACCAGGAAGCAAACAACAGCACTACTGTGCCTTACCAAGTGTGTCATAAGACATGGCTAGGGAAGGCTGGCTGACATGGGTGATGTCTATCAAAACAGAAGAAAAAGGCTACTACAGCCACCTTGAACAATGATAACGTCATTCTATGGGCACCTGTAACAGTTACAGAAGAAAACAAAGGAGTAGTGTTTTAATATTATTTCATGTTTTTCTTTAGATCTGTCTGTGTTAGTTCCGATCTTGGTGACGATTTGTATAATGGAAATGTCATTTGTTGTGTCGTAGTATATACTAATTTGTATTTTATAATTACATACTTTTTTGATTTTCTCTTATTTAAAAAAAATTTTTCCCATGATTTACGTTCACCATTACGGAGTTCGCTGTAAGGTATGAACACTGTGTCCGTGTTTAGTATATCTAACCTTTCTGCAGAAGCTACACACACACCAAACTGTTTGTTTTTCCTATTGTTATATCCTGCTGCAGCCAATGCTACTCTAAGAGAAGACCATCTTTACAAACAATTGATCAAATACAAGAACCTCAAAATGCCACAATTCAGTGTACACACGGACACATCATTTCGCACCCTTGCCGAGGCATTGCTTTCACCTTTATGATTTAGAAAACTTCCACGATAAACAATTTAACTGTCCATTTCTTCAAATTATAAAACTTCCACGATAGAGAATATAAATGTTACCCTTCACATTGAAAACTTCCCAGACGCAGAAAATAAATGTTGATCTCTTCATGTGAGAAAAATTCTATGTTTGGAGAATATAAATGTTGATCATCACATTAGAAAACTTCAAAGATGAAGAATATAAATGCTAACCTCTTCATATTCCCTGACAGCTTCTTCTATTCTAGCCTGTGCTCGTTCACGGATTCGACCTCTGAAAGCCTCCAGCTCCTCATTGAAAGCATCTGTGTACTGTTTCTCACCCAACTTGATTCTGCCAGAAGAAACATGTAACTGTGTTAGATTCACATTAATCCCTATTCTTTTTCACTTCACTTTTAGATAACTCGTACTGGAGCCCGAAATGTTAAGTACAAATTACGTCTCATTTAACAACCTCTACTTATCATCAAATCTCTTTTAATAAATAATATAATCCTGAAAAATTCTTCATCACCAATATTTTCTAGCATCTGACCCATTTCTTATCGTGTAAACAGAGCCAGCACTGAAAGTAGTTTCATGTCTCAAATAGTGTGAAATTCACAAAGATGAGTTCAAAGAAGCTTTCTATTTTGCTACTGGGCGCAGACATCTTTGCTGACAGCCATGATATTATTCCATATTTTAAAAAACAAAACCGACTGTTGATATCATAAAAGATTAATTAATGTATGCGAAAAAAGTACTAATTTAACATGTTAGGATTGAAAAATAGGGAGAATATGTATTATAAGCTGACCAGCTTTTTAAACTAAAAACTTAAAAGTTTCAATGAACTCGATAAGTTAGCTGATCAAGCAAAATCGGTCTCAAATAATGTGTTTAGATTAGTTAATACATGTTAGGGTGTGACGCATTAGGCCAGTGTTATACACTTCTTATATTAAGGCATATTTATCAGTTACTAACCCACCCTGAGTGTTTGGGACAGGTGTACAGGATCTGTACATTCACAGAAGAGAGCTGCACTAGTGTAGTGGCTACATGCTCACCTGCAGGCCCTGTGGTCCTGGGTTCGAGGCCGCAGGATTCTCCTCCCCCCCCCCCCCCCCCCCCCCCCCCCCCCACGTAACACAAATGAAGACACTGACCTGGAAAAGAATGCTCCCACACAGCTACGGGGGTCTGTCTTCAGACTCTTGGCCAGCTCCAGAATAAATTGCATCACAATGCACTGGTGACTCACATGCTTCATCAGCTCATGTTTCTATTTGACAATGAAAAAAAAAACACCATGTAATACCCTGTAGCAATGATCATGTTCACACAAGGAGTGACTAAACAGCTCAGACAAGAGTAGCATGACACTCCCAACCACTCACCGACACTGGGCACCAGGACTGTCTTGGGAAGCAAAGGTGGCCAGCGTGACACTGACCACAGCACCCTTTAACCTGCAGATTGATCTGTATAAACGTGAGGCCAGTGACATATAGCAAACATGCCTCAAGGCATGTAAAAAGGGTCTTTTACTGACTGAACTACTGTGTTGTGTAAGTCATTTCATGCTTAACTAGATCAGCAAAGTCTGAATGCCCCTACAGGTGCCAAGCCAATGTCACGTCTTTAGTGTAGGAATTTTGCATAATCTTACGTGAAATGCAATGCTAGGGTAACCTTAGCCAGTGGAAATGAATGTATCCAGCTTGTTGATAGCCGCCCATACTGGTATGGGGTGGTAGGGGGAAAGAAGAGAATGAGAAATAAGGCCACCCACCAGCAACATCCAGTGTCACAGTGATAGATGTTAGCAATGGATCGCCAGCAGTTTCCTTTCTGAGCCTTCATTGTACATTCTGTTGTGCTGTATCCCAACCATGTCTTGACACTGTCCATTGATATCTTTGACGACTTCAACTCTTTTATCCTCAAATTTTCCCGCCATTAAAGTTTGCACTAGACTGCTCCATTGTCACCAGAGTACTTTTGTCTTTCTAATGTTTATTTCTTTTAGCTCCGAGATGATCTTCTTCTCCTCTGTAATCCTCATTGAAGCATTGGCCCACACCCAATTATTGTCAAGCTTCCCAATACTTTGCTAGTTCCTGCACTTCACTCCATGGCCTCTCCATATTAGTCACTGTCTCTCTGTCTGCAGACCCACGTTTTAAAAGCCTTAATTTTATGCTCCATATTCTTAAATGCTTAAGAACCTGTGAGGCCACCAAAATAGCATGAGAAATAAACTACCAGGTTGTGATTAGCACTGATACAAGGGAAAACAAGCCGGGATCAGAAGATATTAGACAAGATAAAGATTCGTGCCTGTAGCTGTCAATGTGTAAACTGTCTTGTGCACCCACAGATCATTTCTTTCACTCACTCCGATGAGTGCTTATCAATACCTGCAACATTATTTAAACATTCTTTGTGAAACAGACATTTTTCCAGGTAGTTGCCAAGTTGGCGTCTGTCTATTTTATTCTGACTTTATATCCAGACATCTCTTAATGTTCACTACAACCTGAAATCTGCTACTACTTTTCATCTTCCAACGCAGCACAGGTCCTCCACCAGCTGACACCCAGCCCTTCAGCAGGTAGCATTTGCTTCAGGATGAGGTAGCCAATCTCACACCACTCTCCTCGGTTGCCTCTGACAACATGCAACACAGGTTATAGTTTTACTATTCTTTGCTTCCCTTCACTGGTGGTGGTAACACAAAGGCAAATAATAGAATCCTAAACACCACCCCCCCCCCCCAATAATTCAAAACACTACAAATATACTAAAGTAACTTGTGATTGTTACACATACCTCCTCTACCTCCAGATCGATGCACCAAATGACCAGGTAGTTAGCCGTCTCCTCACACACCAGGTAGCTATGTTCTGTCAGGTACTGTTTGCTGTCATCCCACTTCTGGAGCATGCCATACTTGCAGATCTCTGTCTTGTACTTCTTGGAGAACTCTTGCTGTAAGACACAAACCAAAGACCATGAGACAAGAAAAACCAGCACACTGAGAATGCAAATTTACCCAATTTTTTAAAAATCCAGTACATCTTTGGGATTTAACCAGCTTCGTATAATGGATTTCAGATAATTTTCAAAGAAGGACAGACATTGGGAAAGGGAACATTACCACCAACATCACAATGAAACGAAAATATGTGATATTCGAACCCTTCACATTCTTATGGAATTACCGTAAACAAAAAACCTTTTATTTGGTCTCAACACATATAATGACAGAAAGAAAGCACCCTGTAACATTCTTAAAATATTTATTTTCATGATGACCTCTGGATCATAGCTGGCATGTTAGCTAGTTGCATGTCCTTTACAGGATGTTGCAGTCATCCCCAGCATTTACTGGCTGTTGGTGATTTACTAGGCAAGGCTAGCAAGTTCAGTAGTTTGGCAGTGCTTTCTAAATGGTCAACATACCATTGAAGTCAATGCAAAGCGGTTTGCTTCCAAATCTCCTGCAGCTAACATTTTAAACAAACTCTAAAGTCTGACTGAGGATCAATAACACACGCCTCTGAACTGACTGACTCCCTCCTTGGTTGTACTGGCCGGAAAAAATACCCCTACTGGGTATTGAACTCAGACCATTGTCTTGGCAAGCTTCTATTACCTCGGGGTACCCTAAGGTTGCTTCACTAAGTAACAATTTCAAGCAATATACGGATGAGAAAGGTAGACGTTTACAGATCAAATGTGAACCACATATGTGACTTTGAATATAAATGTTACAGATGGCCGAATGGATAAGAGAGATTAGCTCTTAAAATTACGGTGTGCTGATCATGATGATAGCAGGTTCAACATGTTGTACGATAAATGTGCTCACATACACAGAATCTTCATATGAGGTGACGGAGGATGTATCATCATCACATATGAAGGAAACAGAATGTTGATAAACAAGACGGAACTGTAAACAAAAAAAAAAATTTTTTTTTAAAAATTGATATACGTAATAGCATAAAATGCAGTTTGTTGTTTCAACAATTAAATAAATGTTTTTTGTTTTTTTTCTTTTAGTTGTGGTATAAAATAAATTTACAAGAACCAGCTGGACTTAAAAATAGACAAATGAACAAGGTCTAGAAAACAGAATAAATAAGTCCATATTACGTTCAGTAGTTTGCCATTGCTTTCTGAATGGCCGGCACTCATATCATTATATAAAACCCAAAGCAAGGCGGTCTGCTTCTAAATCGCCTGCAGCTGTGTTTTGAGCGTGATATGTGGGATTACAAATTGCACCCATAACCCCATCGCCACAGAACAAATAAGACCTTAAAGTAATCAAAAAGTGAAAGACTGCCATGACTTGGTCACACTGTAAGACATGAAGAAACACAGAACAGCATACTGGAGGACATAAAACTGTAATACAGGGAGAAAAGGACCAAGGACAACATTTATAAACCAGGCATGCACAGATGCATCAATTTTGATATACAACATGGAAACAGAGATACAAGTCAGACAAACTTGCAACGGAACAATCAGGTTGCTTCTTGACCAGCCCAAAGGATGAAATACTTGTTTCTTTTCTCAGTGCATTTCAGTGTTTACAGAGCTTGTTAACTGTTCATCATCATGTGCTATGCATAAGTGTGGGTGGTCTTGTTTCACCATCTCACACGAGTCGTAGATCAGCTGTGTTCTTGACTTGACCATATCACACAGCCAAGTCATACAGGTATTTACATTCTGCCCTCCCCTTGTTCTTTTCCCCTCAATCTTACCAGTTGTCACCAAGTTCTCCAATTTACTTCTTCCCATGTGTCCAAAAAATTGTGACTGTCAACGTCTAAGTCACTGCTATCTACATTAATACGTGCAAGTATACATTCACTCTTGACGTTTCCTTACCATATCTTGTACACATACACAAACATATATAACTACCTGTTTTTCAATTTTGGCTTCTTCGGACGTTTCTGTCGGAGGTGGTGGCAACTTGTTGATCAGCTGAAACAAACACAGGAGAGAGATTACACACAACATAACACAACCATCATGTTGGCTGTGGTAGCACAGTGGCTAGACACTCGCCCACCGGCCTGGCAGTCATGAGTTCAAATCTAATCAAGGCGGATTTTAAAATTAACCTGGTTCCCCAGTTTAAGCTGGGCACCAGGAAATGCCTTGGGAAGTAAAGGCAACCAGCATGATATTTACATCATCCATGGAGTGCCGATCAGTCTATATAATAATATGCGTCTAGCACCATATGCCAAAACTGCCGTAGGGCCTGTAAAATGTTTCTTACTGACGTCCTGACTTGACACTGTATACCAGTGTTTCCCAACGTGGGGCCCACGCCCCACAGGGGGGCAATTTGACTGTTAAGGGGGGCAATTCGAAAATGGTAGAAATCGGCTGAATATAACAAAACGGGGAGACTTGAGACTGAAGTTAACTAAATTGGAACCTGACATAAGATCTCTTTGCAGCAAGCATCAAGCGCAAGGATCTCACTAAATTTAAATAATTACTAATAATTAAAATAATATAGAAAAATCTTTCATTAAAATTATTTTGTACTTGAATTTCAATTCTCCATTATATGTTTTGAAAATTTACTTACTGTGTTTGCTCAATAATTACCTAGTGATTTCTTCCTAAAACCTATCATTCTAGTTTCTTTAGTGAACATTTCAATTTTTGAATATTAAAAATAATGTATATGTTGAGGGGGGGGGGGGCATGGGGCGGGGGAGGGGGGCAATATGAATTTTAGAAAGGCTTAAGTGGGGCATGGCACAAAAAAGGTTGGGAAACACTGCTGTATACCATCGTGGCAGTGAGGTCTAAGACTGGTGTTGGAATCGTGTGATCATGACACACCACTGACCCCCATCATCACCACACGGCTTGTCCTAAGCGGTTGGGAAAAAATTATCCTGCCTCTATCGGGGATTGAACTCAGATAACCATCTTGGCAGGCAAATGCATGAACTATTATGCCACACTGCCAGGTCTGCTGTTTGGTGCACCCAATTTATAAGTATTTCTGCTGGATCAGCCTTCCCTGTAGCCTTTTATTGTCCCAAGTCAACACGCAACAGTAATAAAGTGTCTACATGATTATTCGAGGATCTTGATTGTTAACAACATGAACATAGGCCTACTTACAGTCTTAGATTTCCCTTCCTTGCAGATGGTATCAATATTCAGAGGGGTCAGCTGTAGAAGAAAACGTATGTGAAAGTTATTAGTCAATAGATGTCAGTGTGTCATCTCACACAACTAATGTGGTAACACACTGCTACTGGCACCTGGCCGTCTTGATAGATGACAGACTGTTACATTGTGCTTTAAAAAAAAAAAAGCATAATGACTACAACCCATGGCGGTAAGACCAGGGATGGAATCTCTCTCCATAGCATAAAGCCTGAGGTGAATTGTAGAGACCATGTGTTGCCCTTGTAGCATCCCTCTTGGCCTGCCTAGTTTACTCCAGAGGAAAGGTAACACCAATACACCGGGAACAAGACAAGCTGTCGAATCAGCAAAGAATGCTCTGTCTGCCTGCCTGTCGGAGCTTCGATCCTAGACCAGTTGCCAACTAAGGCTTAGAACCTGGCCAGCCACAACATTTAGTCTTTAGGTTGCATTTTCACACACCAGGATAAGGCTTGTATGCTCCCAATTGCGCTCCTCTGCCTGAAGCCATTTAAACAATGTGGAGTGTCGGGTTTGGTAAGCACCTCCCAAAATTCAGTGCTAACAGAAAGTAGGTAGTATTGTCTACTGTCATACAATAGCTCAGTCATATCCGACTCCCCTCTGCTGTGTGTCCACCGTGACGAGGTAGAGGGGCTTGTGCGTCCCAATGACCCCAAGAGCTATGCCGACGGTAGCACAGCTACTGGTAGGGCCACCCATGTCGGACAGGTCAAGGGAGAGGGACCAGACGAAGAGACACACAAACCTGCTGCCTTGTAGGTAGGGAAAGAGATTGTTGGAGGGAAAAAACAGAAAACCTGAATTTTGACAGGGATGGAAACAAACTATGGAAACTAGGGAAAGCACCCCAAATACATGCTTGTCGAAATCAGATGTACTGAGCCACAGGCTTGACAAAGCAGTGCAACGTGAAACCTGCTGCCTTGTAGGTAGACTGGGGACAGTCAAAGGCTAGGGAAAGCATCCCGAATAAATGCTTGTCGAAATCGGATGTACTGAGCCACAGGCTTGACAAAGCAGTGCAACGTAACTTAATTCATGATGTCACAAATCAAAATTAATCGATATGGTGCTAATCCCGTGAAGTCCCATCAGGCGGTGATAGTGCCGGGCCCCCTGCCTCGAGGGGGTCCACCCATGACTACTGGTGGTCACCTTCCCCTGTGCTGTGGAGTCAAGGCACAGAGGAGTAGGTTAAGAGCTATTGACCAAATACCCCGGACACTCAACATACTACAGTGGAATGCCGAAGGAGTTTACAAGAAGAAAGACTCCCTAACACAGCGTCTTCATAAAGATAGAATAGATGTGGCATGCATTCAAGAGACACACCTCAACGCCAATCACAAATTCTCAGTCAGAGGATATCAGGCCACACGTTTCGACCGCGAAGGACACAAAGGAGGAGTTCTAATACTTACACGAAATACAATACCTTGCAGCGAAGTATCTGTGATCTCTAACAACCAAACGGAAATTATAGGTGTTGATATAATGATAAAGGACGTGAAAATAAGAATCTACAATCTGTATAGCCCAGCAGATAAGGACCTTACACTCTCAAACATGAAAATAACTGACACAAACTGCATTATTGTCGGAGACTTTAATAGCCGTTCAGAAAGATGGGGATACCCAGATACTGACAAAAGAGGAGATGAATTGGAGGACTGGGAAATAGACTCAAATCTCCATCTACTCAACAAAGCGGATGACACACCGAGCTTCTACTCCAGAAGATGGCTTACCACTTCTACTCCAGACTTAGCTTTCTGCACAGGAGACATCCTCCACAAAATCGATCGCCATGTGCTGGACCAATTAGCAGGTAGTGACCACAGACCAATCAAGCTTGAAATGAATATGGAGTATGTTCCACAGGAGCAAAAGCCCTTGCCCCGCTGGAATTACAAACGAGCAGATTGGGACAGATTTGCCATACTAACAGACAAATATTGTGAAAACATAAAAACACGATATGGCAACATAAAGCAAATGGTGGAAAGTCTAAACAGAGCGATAATACAGGCAGCCACTGAGTCCATTCCTAGAGGAGCGAGGAAAAATTACAAACCATACTGGACTGAAGAACTACAAAGTTTGGAGGACAAAGTTGAAGATGCCAGGAAGACAGCAGAGAGAGAACAAACAATTGAAGCAAACATCTCTCTCAAAGCCATCTCAGCAAAATATAAAAGAACAGTAAATCAAACAACAAGAGATTGTTGGAGGGAAAAAACAGAAAACCTGAATTTTGACAGGGATGGAAACAAACTATGGAAACTAGTGAAAGCCATGAACAATGAAGGACCTAGAAACAAATAAATAACAATTAAACAAGGAAATGCCTTTCTTACAGGCAAAAAGGCTGTAAATACACTAATGGAACACTATGCAAATGCAAACCACATTGATATTACAACCGAACAGAAGAAAGCAATCAAAGACAAACAGATACATCATAGAAATACAGAGACAGCAGCAGAATATATGATGGCAAATCTAACAATGGAAGAAATGGAACAGGCAATGAATACCCTAAAAAAGAAGAAATCACCAGGAAAGGATGGAATCACAAATGAAATGCTAATAGGACTAGGCACCAAGGCAAAGAAGAAACTACTAGCAGTCCTAAATAACAGCTGGAAGAGAGGAATAGTCCCACAGGCATGGAAGGAAGCTATACTAATACCAGTCCCAAAGAAAGGAAAAGACCTGGAAGAACCAAATGGCTATCGACCTATCAGTCTACTTAGCTGTGTAGGAAAATTAATGGAACGCATTATCAATGGCAGGCTAACATGGCATCTGGAAGAAAACAAACTCTTAACACCACACCAAGCAGGATTCAGAAAATACAGATCCACTGAAGATCAAATAACCTATATAGCTCAGGAAATAGAGGATGCCTTCCAAGAGAAAAGCACACACTAGCAGTCTGGATAGATTTAGAAAAAGCATTTGATAAAGTATGGAAGGAAGGACTGAAAGTAAAACTGCAAAACATGCATGTTTGTGGAAAAATGTATAAATGGATCAGCCACTACCTTGAGAACAGAACTGCCAGGACAAAAGTACAAGGACAAACAAGCAAAATGATGCTGCTGGAGCAAGGTGTCCCCCAAGGAGGAGTTCTTTCACCAACATTATTCCTAGCATATATAAATGACATCACAGAAAATTTTCCAGCCAGAGTACACACATCCTCCTTTGCAGATGACCTAGCCATATGGACATCTGAAGAATATATTAGTACAGCTAACAGCAGAATACAGCAAGCCTTATTAGCGCTAGAGGACTGGTCAAAATCATGGCTAGTGAAGATAAGTGAGGAGAAAACAACATGCACAGTGTTCTCCCTCTCAAATAAAACTCAGCAACCCCCCGGGAAGGTTAACCCGGTCAACAAATGCCCGCAGAAGTCGGATGTGTCGGCCTAACGGCGCAAGAACGCAGCTCTGCTGTAAACAGGCACAACGCAATCACATCCGAAAAAAAAAAAACTCCGGATGAACGAAGAAGAAGAAACTCAGCAACCTAAGCTGGTACTGAACGGAAAAATATTGCGCCATGAAGAAAATCCAAACTATCTAGGAGTCACCTTTGATCGTCGCCTGACATGGAAGACACAGGTTGAGAAAAATCGAACAAGAGCAAGGCAGAGAATGGCAATCATGAAAAAGCTTGCTGGTACAACGTGGGGAGCAGATGAGAAAGTTCTCAAGAAGTTATATACTGGACGGGTGAGGCCAGTACTGGAATATGGCATTGCAGCTTGGGCAACAGCAGCTAAGTCAACTTTAACAAAATAAAGGAATGCGAATCATAACTGGAAGCCTGAAGACAACGCCTATTAATGAACTAGAAAAGATCACTTGTTTACAACCAATGCAGGATAGAAGAGATAGCAGAGCCCAGCAACAAGCAGAAAAATTTAGAAGATTGACAGACCACCCTATGTACAACAGATTTAATGGTTTTGGAAAGGGAAGACTGAAGCGTATCAACTTTGTAGAAACTGCAAAACGAAGGATTAGGGCAGATCCTATACTTAACATATCAACAGTCAAGCCCATACACAATGCACACAAGTTCCCAGCTTGGAGACAGCAGCAACTGCCTGAGATGATAGAAAACATTCCTGGTATTGAGAAAAAGAACACTCAGCATGAAACCGAAAGAAGAGAAATAACCCTAAACTACATAAAAGAACATTACCCAAGCAGGAATTGGACCCATGCATATACAGATGGATCAGCCAAAAATTCAATAGAGAATGGAGGAGGAGGAATTCTCCTAAATTTAAAAAATGGAGTGAAAAAAACACATTCAATGGCAACTGGAAAATTTTCAAGTAACTTCAAAGCGGAGGTAGAGGCTTTGAAAACTGCAGCAGAAATGCTCCTGATGGAGGAAAATAAAGAGAAGCAAATAGCTATCTTCACAGATGCAAAGTCAGCTGTCTCAATACTCAAGAGCAATAACAGCACAGAACTAACTGACCTAAGAGCAGCACTCCATGGTCTATGCCAGAAATCCAAAAAAGTTGTAATACAGTGGATCCCATCACATTGCAGTATACCTGGAAATGAAGAGGCTGACAGACTGGCAAAAGAGGGCGGACGACTACCACAGCCTGACATAGACATAACCTATAATGAGGCAAAGAGGTTGATAAAAAGCACTTATAGAACCAAATGGGAATCTGAGCATCCAGGCCATCAGAAGGATGATGCATATTACAAACTCGACCGAAGAGAACAAGTAGCAATCTTCAGACTCCGCACAGGACATAACAGGCTGAAATACCACTTGTTCAATAAACTAAAGATAGGAGATACCGATGAATGTAATTGTAGAACTGGAAAAATGACAGCAAAACATTTGCTGCAGGATTGCCCAACGTATGCAGAACAGAGAAAGATATTTTGGCCCACACCTGCTTCATTTGAGGACAAGCTCTATGGAGATATCAACAAGCTCAAGTTGACCGCAGCTTACTTTAACTACATACAGGTTGACATTTAAAGGTGCATGAAGACCCAGAGGCATGAAATGGAATATTGCTTGGATAGCAAATCCATTATGTGGAAAGTCCAAATCGAAAGCTCGCTGTGTGGGCTTCATAAAAGGTGGAAAAGTGTCCTAGTGGCACGAAATGGAATATTGCTTGGATAGCAAATCCATTACGTGGAAAGTCCGAATCAAAAGCCCATTGTGTGGGCTTCATAAAAGGTGGAAAAGTGTCCTAGTGGCATGAAATGGAATATTGCTTGGATAGTAAATCCATTACGTGGAAAGTCCGTATCTAAAGCCCACTGTGTGGACTTCATAAAAGGTGGAAAAGTGTCCTAGTGGCACGAAATGGAATATTGCTTGGATAGCAAATCCATTACATGGAAAGTCCAAATCGAAAGCTCACTGTGTGGATGTCATCTGCAGACTGCATACTTCTGGTTTCCGGAAGAACAGCCTATGGTGAACGGAAGGCCCAATATACGGAAGTGAGGCTAAGCAGCCATGTGCAGGACGTGACGATTCCTTGGGTGAGCCCAGTACCAGAGCGCTATGTATCGGCTCTGCAATTATGGAAGCCTCCTTGGATGGCGGGGAATGCCCATGGTCTGCCCCTGCCTTCCCTTGAGGGCTGACTAGGATCTTTGGCTGTTCTATATGGACCAGCTGGGATGGGGGATAACACCACAACAGTGAGAGTCAAACGTCCTAAGAAACCCCCGGGAAGGTTAACCCGGTCAACAAATGCCCGCAGAAGTCGGATGTGTCGGCCTAACGGCGCAAGAACGCAGCTCTGCTGTAAACAGGCACAACGCAATCACATCCGAAAAAAAAAACTCCGGATGAACGAAGAAGAAGAAGAAGAAGATATCCGACTAAGACCTGACACTTAGTAACATATCTACATGATAATTAACTTAAAGCTCAGGAGGTACAGTAACCTACTGGCTAAACACTTGCCTACTGGTTCAGGAGTCTTCTTCTTCCTCTTCAGCGTTCCGAGCCATTAAGGTTCTTTGCTGCAAATACAATCCGTCTCCATTCGTCTCTCTGGTGGACCTTCTCTTGCCAGTCGTTGATTCCAAGTGCTTGTAGGTCTGTACATGTATTATCTCTCCACCGCCTTCTTGGTCTACCTCGGGGTCTACGGTCATTTATTTCCTGAGTGTAAGCGAGTTTTGTTTCCTTATTATCTTCCATTCTTTCTATATGCCCCAGCCATTGTAGTCTATTAGCCTTCATGATACCAGTGATTAGCGGGGACTTAAACAGATCATAAATGTCTTTGTTACTTCTTCTTTTCCACTCTCCACTTTGTGTATCCCTAATGGGTCCAAAGATGCGTCTTAAAATTTTGTTCTCAAAGGTTTGTAACAAGGCTTCGTCTCCTTTCGTTGTACTCCAGGTTTCAGAGCCATACAGCACAACTGGTTTGATCAGTGTTTTGTATATTGTGATTTTGGTATTACGAGATAGCGTCTTTGATTTTAGTAGATGATGTAGTGCATAGTATATCTTATTTCCAGAGTTGATTCTAGTTTGTATTTCTTCCCTTATGATGTTGGAGCAGTTGAAGATTGTACCCAGGTATTTGTATGTTTCTGTTCTTTTAATGGTCATATTATCTATTTGTATGTGGCCAGAGTTTTTAGCCATTCTGTCTCTTGAAATTACCATATATTCTGTCTTATCTTGGTTGATAACCAGCCCCATCTGTTGGGCTTTTTCCTTTAAGTGAGTCAATATTTCCAATGTCTTTTGTTCACTTTGCCCTATAATATCTATATCATCTGCATAACCAAGCAGCTTGGATGTTCCTCCAATATCACATTCCTCCTTTACCTTCCTTACAACTTTCTCTAGAGCCAGATTGAAGAGTAGCGGCGATAGTGCATCACCCTGTTTCAAGCCAGATGTTATTTGGAAGGGGTCTGATTTCCTGCCTTTATATGTTACTATATTATAAGTATCTTCCATGCATAGTCTGGTCATGTTGATTAACTTCCTTGATATTCCAAATTCCTGCATAGCATCCATAGACTATTCCTATGGACACTATCATAAGCCTTTTTAAAATCCACAAAAATGTTATGGAGATCTCTTTTATATTCCCAATGTTTCTCGGCTATTTGTCGTAAGATAAATATCTGATCTATTGTTGATCTGTTTTGTCTAAAACCCGCCTGGTAGTCACCTAATATGTCTTCTGAATATGGTTTTAGTCTATTTAGTAATACTGCGGATAGTATCTTATAGCTTGTGGACAGTAGTGATATTCCTCTATAATTTCCACATTGGAACTTGTCTCCTTTCTTAAAGATAGGTATCAATAATGACTCTTTCCAGTCATGGGGTAATTCTTCTGTCCTCCAGATTTTTATTATTAGTTCATATAGCTTTAGATGTAATGCATGGCCACCTGCCTTTATAAATTCAGCAGCAATTCCATCAGTCCCAGTTGCCTTATTGTTTTTAAGTCGTGTGATTACATATAGGATTTCTTCAAATGTAGGTTCTTCAATTTGTGGTTCGCATGTTAGAACCTCTTCCTGTGGGAAAATGTTACTTGGAGCTTCACAATTTAGTAATTCAATAAAATATTCTTTCCATGTGTTGCACATTTCCTCATTGGTATTTATCATATTCCCATTTTTGTCTTTTAAACCATATGTGTTTTGTTGGTGCCCTCGTTTCATTGACTTCAGTTCTTTAAAACATTTTCTGGATTCATTTTTCTGGTGATTAGTTTCCATATCTTTGATTATATTACTCATATATTCTCGCTTCTGCTGTCTGACTATTTTTGTAGCCTCTTTACATTCATTTCTATAATGCTCTTCCTTTTGGATGTTATTGATGTCATTTAACCATACATGTCTGGCATTCTTCTTCCTAATGACTGCTTCTTCACATTTTTGATTGAACCATCTGTTCTTTCTATGCGTGGTTAACACACCGAGACATTCTTCTGCGGTAGATTGAATTGTATTCTTGATGTTCAACCAAGTTTGGTCAACGCTTTCCTCCAAATGGTTTTGCAGAGTTTCAAGCTTACATTTTATTTCATCTGTAAATTTCTCTTTGACTGTAATGTCATGTAGTTTTTCTCTGTTATATGTTGGGTGTAATCTTTGTAATTTAGTATAGAAAGCTCTCTTAAGTTTTATTTTAAATTTTGCTCCAATGAGGAAGTGGTCACTGTGGCACTCAGCTCCTCTATAACTTCTGACTTGCTGTATGTTTGATGCATTTCTGTTGTTAATTAAAATGTGATCTATTTGATTATAGGTTCTCTTGTCACATGATTTCCAAGTTTGTTTCTGTATATCCTTTCTTTGTAGTCTGGTACTGCTAATCTGCAGTCCTTTGGCTTCTGCCAGGTTGATGACTCTCCATCCATTATCATTTGAAGTTGTATGTAGGCTTTCCATACCGGCCACTTTTTTATTAGTTTGCTCTCTACCTATTTTTGCATTGAAGTCTCCCAGCACAATCAGGATGTCCTGTACTGGTTCAGGAGTGGTTTTTAAAAATGGACCTGGGCTTTCAGCCTAAAATGGGTACCAGGAAATATCTTGGGAAGCAAAGGTGATACAGATCACACTGCCTACCAAGTGCTGATTGGCCTTTACAAACATGAGTCTAGAACCATATGTTCAATGAGACTCAAGGACTGTGAGATGGACCTCACTTTTACTGTAAAAAGCCTCTCACAAATAAAGATAATCCAATGCAAAATTTATTTTCTTCTATCTTTTAGGACAGCACCTCATGGACCACGTTAGACATCCAGAAGACTGTAACACAATGGATTTCATCACATTACAGCATACTTGGAAATGGAGAGGCTGACAGATTAGCAAAGAAAAGTGGAAGACTTACCTCAACTTGATATAGATAAAACCTACCATGAGGCTAACAGTTGTATAAAAAGCACCTACGAAATCAAGTGGGAATCAGAACATCCAGGCAACCAGAAAGCTGATGCATAAATCTGACCCAATTTGAGGTGAACATGTAGCATCTTCAGAAAGTTAACCCGGTCAACAAATGCCTGAAGTGTTGGCAGAAAGGTGCAAATATCGCAGCCAATTATTTACCCAAGAACCAGCCACTGTAGAACCCTAGGTCACCCATACCACCTTGTAGTCTCTCACACAGATGAATGCATCTTCTGAACTCAATTCATAAAATCACAAAATTTATCTCTAATTTAGACAATAGGAAGGCCCAGTAGCATGATGGCTAGCAGGTTTGCCTGCCAGCCCATTGCCCATGGGTTTGAATTCTCACAGATTTAACAAACAAGAAGCACCAACAAATGCTATAGGAAGTAAAGGCGACCGACATGGTATTGACCACACCACATCACCCACCCAGTTCAGACTGGCCTATAAACATAGGAGACTGGCGCCATATGCTCAATGTGCCCACAGGTGTGTAAAACGATACTTTACTAAATATTTAGAAACTGAAGCATCCACGTTCATATAAAGTGGATATGCATTTTTAATGAAGCGAAATCATAGTGATTAAAACTTACTCTTTCCTCTTTCTTCAGGTCTTCTTCCTTCTTTCGGAACTCAGCCTCCTGCTTCTCAAGCTCTGACACTTCTATCTTCAGCTTCTCAAATTCTGTTGGTGCGTTCTGAATGAGAAGAAACAGATATTGCATGAAACAGATGCTTAAAAGAAAATCAAGAGGATACTCTGTTCTTGTAAAAGCCCTGTTTTGTGCCACATTTTTCTCACTTTTAATCTCTAGGTGAAATGGGTTGATTGCAAAAAGCTGTACAATTACAATGAATAACAATGAAAGATGTAAATGTTCAGTTTTACAAGAACACAACCAAAAGTGACAGAATGGGCGCTATGAGAGCCTAAATGAGATCTAATAAAAAAAAAAATAAGATAACTATAAACATTCTGTAATTGGCTTAATCGCCGAATGTGGGTTGAAGTGGCTCAGTCTGCCTCTAATCCAAAGCCTGCTGGGTTCAGATCCAATTAAGAATTCTATCAGAATATTCCAAACCAGCAAGCTGAGCAAAGGCTGGTACTGCAAGTTTGCATCCGTGGACAGGCATATTCGGGTGCATTCAGGCCATGATTCAAGAGAGCAGATACCACCTGGGATCAGGCCTGGGCTGGTAGTGTATCCTCACCAGGTCTTAGGTTGTGTGTATATTTTGTTCACTTTGAACTCAAGCGTTGTCTATATACATGCTACTACCCCTAGTGTACTAGACTGATGTTTGCATGTGGATTAGCTTTCCCTATTACCAGTGTCCCTCGCCATCATGTGAACCCACTCCAACTTCAGAGCTACTTGTAATTTACGTCCCCAAGTCAAGGACGAGAAGTAAACATTTTAGTACAACTGGCCGGTGTAGGGGGTCGAACCTGCTATCCTGGCACCAGCACACTGGATGTTTAAGAACGAAAGCTCTTACCCATTCAGCCACGCTGATCTCCTTTTAGGTATGCCACTGCCAACAAACATCCACCTCTATGCCCAGACGGACATACAAAGATATCAAGCACTTTAATGTACCGAAAACCTGATGATAAACAATGGCTGCGGTTGGTTACATCAGTTGGGGATGTAGTCGAAAAGAACAAAGAAAAATTAACATAATTAGAAAATAATGAACAAGAGCATACCTCTTCTGCAACTTTCATTTTCTGTCTCATCTGTGCAAGCTTTTGCTGATAGCTGATAGAATAATCAAAAGATGATATAAACACATTCAGTTATATTGCAACAGAAATATACAATGGTTTTCTCCCACAACAAAATCAGTCAGACTTATGTCGGCTACATATGTAGGTAACATTTAAGGACACAGCATCCATATCAACATTGCTTTATGATATATGAATATTCTCACATCTTTGAGGCTTGTAACTTGAAAAAATGAAAAGGAGGAATAGAAATGTTCCAGATCAGTCTACTCACTATCTCAGAGTTCTTAAACTTTAAAAATGTAAAAAGTATGTTTCAAAACAAATTCAGACATGGTGTGAAAAAGCTGCAGTGACCTTGATGGCTCTCCTCACGGTGAGTGCAGGCATTCATGCGTCTTCACACATCTCAGTCCTTAATAATCTGGGTCAACTCTGTTATTATAAGCGTCCAAGCCGTCTCAGTTCACTCTGCATAATTTCCAATCAAAATATTTTCCAAGGCCTCTCTTTTCATTAATAGTCCAAAGAACACCGCTTTCTATATTTGTATATATTATTAGTACATAATTCTTCTAGAAGTCGGCATGGACCAGTGGTTTAACATGCCTCCTCTATCACTGATCTTTCCAGTCATCATATTATCCAAGGCTTCTCTTTTCATTGACTAAAAAACACTGTCTCTCTATATTTGTATATACTATTCTTCTGGAAGTCGGCATGGACGAGAGGTTTAACATGCCTCCTCTATCACTGATCTTTCCAGTCATATTTTCCAAGGGCCCTCTTTTCATTAACTGACTAAAGAACACAGTCTCTCTATATTTGTATATACTATTCTTCTTCCGTAGGCCGACATGGACGAGAGGTTTTACATGCCTCCTCTATCACTGATCTTTCCAGTCATTATATTTTCCAAGGCCTCGCTTTTCAATAACTGCCAAAGCATAAGTTCTTCTTCGCTGTGTTTTGCCATGTAAATATGTTTGAACTTACGAAAGGAAATGGCTCATTAAAAACGGCGTAACGACAACAGTTTATGAATTCACTGAATAACCTTGAAATATGAAGTAAACATCGGATCTCAGGAAAATCTAACACCGCTTTATTACAGAGTTAACAGCGTCATAACACATTTTGTTGTGAACCATTAAATTTCCCGTTGTTGCCGGGAGGGCATCTAACATAACCGTGCACTAACCTTTATGTAGTTAAAACTGTTCTGAGTTTTCCTTATCGTCACTCAGTAATACTTCTTTCCTCAGTTCCTTCAGGTTGTCCTTGCTGTCATCTTCCTCTGATTCGATTCTGTCTGAGTTTGGCCGTCGTTCTCAAATCCATGGCGTTCTCCATATATGCTTCTAGCTGTTCTTAGCTTGGAGTGAGTCCACTGCTAGCCTTCAAACCATCCAATAGCCACACCAAGTTGTCCTCCAAATCCAATACACGCCCGTTCACCTTGATCGTCGCACAACGTATCCTTTCGTTGTCACGTTAGCGTTGGTGTGACGTATATTCGTATCCCATAGTTTTCGTGCACTGTTTACTTTGAGAGTTCCTTCCATCCTCTGTATGGCGTGATCTGGGCACTTACTATGTGGCAATAACAGACCACAGAACACTGTCTCTCTATATTTTTATATGTTCTATTTTTGGAGGTTAGCATGGACGAGAGGTTTAACATGCTTAAACTGTCTTTTCCCCCGGGAAGGTTAACCCGGTCAACAAATGCCCGCAGAAGTCGGATGTGTCGGCCTAACGACGCAAGAACGCAGCTCTGCTGTAAACAGGCACAACGCAATCACATCCAAAAAAAAAACTCCGGATGAACGCAGCAGAAGAAGAAGAAACTCTCTTTTCTGGCAGCTGAATAGTGGGTTTGTTTCACATGCTGGTTAGTTGGACTTAATCCATCGATAGATCATCTTAACCCTAGTGGAAGAAACGTGAATAGATTAAATGCCAAACTGGGAAGGGATCTTGGTTTCCACTATCGACTGCTCTACAACTGACCTGGTCTGATCAAATGTGTACTAGATGAGATTAGTCTGGAGAGGGAAAAGACCAAGAGGAAAGGAATCTGTGACCTAATATACATTAAGCTTCAGGGTCAAACCCCATCTTTTCCCCACTAGAATATATCCATAACGTTACTTTAGCCTTTTACTGGTTAATACAAAACACTGCATTAAAAAATGTCTAAACAAAAATGATCTGTGAAATATTAAGTTAAACACATATTCAACTCAAAGATGATGTAACCTTTGATCAGTAGCATTTCACCATGATCCACTTAAAAATGTCTATTAATATTCTTATTTTGTTCTTTATCGCTTAATGCAACAAAAGCTGTCAACTAACTCTTTGGCTAGCTGGATTTTGCAGCTACTGGATGGAATAGCCAGCCCCACGCCAACCCGCCATAGTTACCTGTAACAACATGCAGGGTAAGATACTGTGTTACTAGTCTTTGCTTCAGGATCTCTATCCTGACATAAGTGTTCATTTCTTCTCATATTTTCCCCGCATGCTGGGCCATGTAATTTCTGCACTTCTTTTCACAAAAACAAAGATGAAGGACCACAAGTTGTGAAGATTTAATCTAACTAACAGCAAGAGGGCAAACCACTGCCAAGAAATTACAAACAGCCAAATATGCTGCGGCTGACTGCAACTTTATCTGCAAAAGTATTTTAACCCTTTACCGGGTGGAACGTCCATTTCCGTCCCATCGCTTAAATGGGCAGACCGCCCCAATGCGCCTGATACTATTATGCATTGTAAAAATGCGATCTCTCGGCTACTTTCGCTTTCACCAATAACTTGACAACATGGCCGCCATTTGCAAGTGCCCACTATGAATTTGAACGGATTTTTGTGATAGTTTTCGGGGTTTTTACGCTTAGTTTTTCAAAATGGATTTCGGCGATTCTTCAAGTGATAGCCGAGATTTTGCTAGGTTCAATTTAAGTGACATTAACGGGCACAAAGTTGACTACTAATCGGAGCTAGATATAAGTGAAAAGCGTTACTTTGCATTAGCAGTCATGAGTCGGACTTTAAAGAAAGTGATTATGATTCTAAAAATGTGTTTGTAAATTGCTGTATAGATAACTGAAAATCACAAACAATAACTGTATTTCGTAAATATTTGTGTTCATATATGGATAACCGGCAACAATCACGTGAGTAACATATTCTGCATGCTTTTCCCTTCATTGCATTGTTTATTTAACTAAAATCGGTCGACTAACACCTTATTTGTGATGTTTTTACTAACGCAACCCGAAATTTTACCGAACCTGAAAAAATCTTGCCCGTTCAGGGCTAAAAAAAACAAAACGGACAAGTGCCTGCCCGGTAAAGGGTTAATAATAAATAAATCTCTGTGACAAGAAAAAAACTTTACCTTTGTTTTTCAGTTTCAAGTTTTTCTTTCTTCTTCTTTTGCTCTTCCATCCGCTCCACTCTAGCCTGGTGGCGCCATCTGAACAAGCTGGGGGTGTCAATATTTGGATGTGTGTCATCTTCATCGTCTGAGATCTAAGGGAGAAGACAATATATAACAACAAACAAACAATAAGTGAAATTTTAGGACTGCACACATTCTAGGCAATGGGATAGTCAGATAGCTAGCTCTCTTCCTTGTCAAGTATGCATCCTTCTAACATTTTTACTGCAATAACTGCATTATAACAGCAAACATAAAAACACAATGTTCACTTTCAAAACTTTAAGATGGTATTATATTTCATTATATCATCACCATAAATAGTTGGAGACCTAAAACACAGAGAGAAGAGAATTAAAAACATAAATAATATGGGGAGCATGTGCAAGGAGCTGCAGGATGGAGCAAAAGACTTAAGAGTTGGTTGAGCCCAAAGGTAGAAAAAAAAGTAAGCACAATTCAGGAGCCAAACATTTGTTCTCAGGAGATGTTTTTATAAATAGGGGCTTAGAAAATTACTATAATGTCAGGTACCAAGAACAAATTTCCTTGGCAACCAAGCTCGCTGGATTTTTTTCCACCCTTTTGAGGACCTTTATCCCAAATGGGGATTAAAGGACAAAAGATGATGACACTATCATGAACAATAAAAACATGACCTCAAGAAAATATTGCGGGAGATCTAATAACACAAGGAGAAAAGAGTTAGAGACAGAGATGAGTAGTATTGGGAGAACATGCAGGAGATAGCAAGGGATAGGACAGATTGGTGTGGATTGTTTGAGGGTCAATGCCCCATTGAGGGATAAAGGGCAGAACAAGAAAAAATAAAAAGGGTTCCTCTAAGTTTTCCCCCTATATCCTAGAAGTCTAGATGTCTGATCTACTATCCCATGTCCTGAGTGCAGTGGTTGTTTCTTAGCTCAACTCAACTAGGGGTGAGTATGCCATCTACATATATATATATTTCCCTTAAACCAGTTCCCAGTGACTGCAACGAGGTCTGCACAAGCCAACAGCGGCCGCCAATAACCTGTGAGTAACTCATCCTCCTCTCATGTTAACTTATAGTTAAGATAAAAAGCAGAGCTTTTAGAATAAAAACAAAATGTCACAGAAAAACTTGACAAATGGAAGAACACAGATACAGGCAAACCTTTAGACAAAAGTATTTATCAGCAAGACAAGAAAAACTACAAGAAAGCAGACTGGGCAATGTACAAGCATCGCACCAGCATATTGGTTAGAAACCTGAACACTGAGAAAGACATAAATAAAGTAGTTGAAGAGTTTGGGAAATGCATACTACAGGCAGCGCGAGAAACAGTACCAAGAGGAGCCCGTAAAAAACAGATAACACAAGGACACTTTCCTGAAAAGTGTCCAAACCAAGAGACTGTTTAAACAAAAAATTTATTTGGACTACAAATGAAAAGGCATGATAGGTTTAGCACCCAGAGCACTTAAGGACACAGCGTTCCTCAATTTCACGAGGCTCCCGTTTCTACTTCTTGTTGTCTTATTGAACTCAGCGTGTTTACTCACTGTTATTTCATTCATGACATAATTTTATAAATGTTTAAACATCTTTACATAGAAAAAACAATTCTTGTCTGACTTCCAGTACTCAATTCAAAATGAATGGCAAGTTTGGGAACTTGTGTGGATCTTTTGTTGATGATGATGCCCAGGTCCGTTGTCTTGGTGCATGCTGACAGGTTTATTTATAAACATTCTCGACAACACAACAGCTTTTATATTTTTTACAGTTAAAAACTGATTATGTATTTTTTTTATGGATGTGGTCTCGGTGACGGCGACCGCCCAACGCAAAGACTGGGAGGACGGAAATTTAACATGAAATTATGAAGCACGAAATCCCGTTATTTGATATTTTCTGAAAGAAAGCCTAACATGTTTGCCTTTTATAACGGTTAATGCTGCTTTTTAAAGTAACAATGTAAACTAGAATACTGAAGCAACACTTATAATTGAGTTATTAATAATAATATTATTAATTAATATCTTTGTCATAGTTGAATCAGCAACCGAAACGGAAAGTCCGGAAAGCGACCGTCGACGGAGTCTCTTTCAATGTAAGAACTTCGCCTGCCGATTGGTTTGTGCATCAAAATAAGTATTAATATATACATAATAATGGCACTCACCTCAATGTGATCCCATTTACTGTAGTTTATCGTGGACATTGCAAACAATTACAATTTAGCAAACAAATGTATCGATCAATGTAGCGGTTTCACGGCCGAACTTCTTAGAAAGCTCTGGATGGTTGTATTGAGCGGAAGTTATGTTAAAAAGTATAAGCTTCGAGAGCAAGTTGTTTGCAGCTAGCAGAATATACGATACAAAACATACTTCGTTCATATACTCATGAGTGCCTGCCTGTCTATCAATATCTGCAAACGTATTTCTCATATACTATATCAAGGGCTCCCAAAAACAATTTATGATTTGAGTTGTATATTATCATCATCATCACCATGTGCCATGTCGATTAAGTAAGAAAGTAAAGTAAACTAACCTAAACTTAATTAACTAAACCAACCAACCACCAACATAACTGACTGACTTACTTACCAAGTAACTAATAAACAGACTAATTAACTAACTAAGTAACTAACTGACTGACTAAGTAACTAACTGACTGACTAACTACCTAGCTAACTAACTGACTGACTGAATAACCATGTAACTAACGGACTAAGTAACTAACTGACTGACCAACTACCTAAATAGCTAGCCAACTAACTGATTAAATAACTAACTGGCTAAACTAACAGACTAACTAAGTAACTAACTAACTGGCTAACTAACTAAGTAACTAGCTAGCTAACTAACTGACTAAGTAACCAACCACCTATAACTTTCACCTCTGTTGCCCTGAAACACTTTGGCCATATTAAACATCACAGTGGCTTAGAAACAACAGTGATGGAGGGCATGGTTCTGAGTGAAGGAACAGGGGGCAACCAGCACGAAGATGGACACAGGACATTGCAGACTCTTTGGGCATGAGAGTGGATGAGGCGGGCAAATTGGCAATATAGAGTAAGAAAATTTTCAGCATGTCGTGATGAGAGCAACTTTCTGCAAAGGATCTGATTGTTGTCTGTCTGTCACACACTAGACTATAACATATATATTTAAAAGAAGTGTAAGGGCAAGAGGATAACTGAACTAGGTTTTATAAATATATGGCTCAGTCTCTTTCTCAGGAATGGCATGCTCAACTTTCTACAAGGATCTGACATGTGCTATGCTGATAGTCGTTAGCACTATGTTTGGCACATGTCCAGAGATAAATGCTTCTCAAGTTCAAGGTACTACTTAATTGTGACATAATGTCTCCAGAAGTTCGCATCCCCAGTCCATGTACATTTCTCAATACTCAAAAGTTAAACAACGTAAGCCGTCTTGATAACCCGGTCTAAGAATAACTTAGAATATTCTAGATTAGGAGAGGGTAGATGAGAGGTGGGGACTCAATTTGATTGGGTGGCCCTTGGGCGAGTAACGCTATTTTCTAGGCTAATACTTAATTAGCCCGCCAGTCGAAGATTTGATACCATCCAGATAAGATGTGTTCAAGATGCAGTGATAAAACGTGCCCGAATCATTCTCTAGGATGTAGTCTTTTACACCTCAGAGAATGAGGAAGATGGGGAGGCCTTCAATTACCAGGACAACTCCAGGGAAGTCCTGGGCTCTAACCTTCAATCCAGCTTTATAATGGACTCTCCAATAGTACCACATGACCACAGGGTGAAAATACTCAGCCTGAATTCACCAAATCCTGGCCGATACAGATGGCACTGGAAAAAGTCTTCTATTAAAAGCCTATACAGGGATGCTCTCCAATTTTATAAATGTTCCGGGATATATCTTCAAGAGAAATTCTAGAAGTAACCTTAGGAAGTGAGAGATTACCTGGTTTCAGCATGCCTCTACTGGCTAAGGGTGAATAAATTATGTGTACCTGGAGCTTACCATATATCTCCTCAAAACCACATCTTGAGAAGTATTCCGGCTTGTTACTAGCTGAAAGCATCATGGTGAAGAAGGATAATACATAGAGCAAATTCACAAATGGATTAACGATTAAGTGGTGTGATTTCAGTACCATCAGAAACTCTGGGAGATAGACTGGCAGGGAAGAATGCTGGGACATATTAGGTTTTAGATCTTCATCTACTGGAAACGTAGGGCTAACCCCAGTGTCCGCTTTGCGAACAGTCTACTCACCATTGATAGGACATGCTTGTCAGTTTCTTAGACTTGTCACAGCAGGGAAGAACCTTAACGGGGAAAACATATGGGGAAAACTGCAACCTGAGACTTTCCCAACACCCTTCATAGGTGATAACAGGATGTACACAGATCAGTATAGCAGTGTCTCCCTGTGCTTGCCCCAGACTATGAGTTTATCATGTGTCTCCCTCATTGACGGTTGAAGGAATGATATATGCATGAATTGAGTGTGGTGTAGGATAACTTTATGGAGTAGAGATGTGAAGGAGGAGGGTTTGTTTTAAATTGATGCTCTGTTGGGACATTGGGTGATGTATTTGGGTTTTTCATAATTATGTCAACTATATTGCATATAAACTAACATTTTGAAATGTGAATTGTTGACAATATGAAGCCTGAGTCTTCACTTGACCTCATAAGACATTAATAAAATTATGATAGTAAGAGAACAGTTTTGAGATACATGTCCCTGTGGTTGTCTTGTATACTGTTGTGAATGAATTGTCCAACTGTTGTCAAGCATCTTCATGGTGACTGTTTACTCTACTGTTGTTGTTGGTTACTGATATTGTGGAAGTCCTGTGTAGATGTTGTCAAGTATCTTTTATGATGTATGACTTGTCTAATCTGTTGGTGTAACCATTCCTTGTGAATGTGTGTCCAACTATTGTCAAAAACCTATCATGTTGATGTCTTGTTCAACCGGTGTAAAGTGAGTGTTGTTGCTGTTTATGTTCACTACAATGGTCTGGTTGTCAATGTGGTCATTTGTCCAAGTGTCTTGTGTCACTTGTAATGATATTAAAGAGATCAAGAATGAGGTTGGCGACCAGAGCACAGTCAACAAGATAGATGAGAGAACTGCTTTTCAATTGTTGCTGTGGCTAACTGCCAAGATCTCTATATAACCTAGAAGAGAAATCATCTACTAATAATTCTGTGTTGAACTTAAACTTAGGTCTAAATTCTCACAGTGGGGGTATTCGATGAGCCAAATTCTAAATGGTTTCTCTACAAGGGTTCTGCGAGAATAAATATCAATGCCTCTAGACAAAACTTGCTGTTACTAACCTGTATCTTTTATAAAGAGATATACTTTACAGAACTTCACTCATTGGAGCTTCTGTAATTATCTATAAAACCCACAAAAAACCTCACATTAATAATGCTATTGTTGTCTGCCTATCACATACTATACTTGGCACCTGGCCATCTTGACAGACAATAGTTTGTTACATTGTGCTTTAAAAAAAGGCATAATAACAGCAACCCACAATTCACCCAAAAAAATGTCCTGTAGTATTCTACCATCATCCATCTTTTTAATGTCTCCTAAAATGACTGAGCATGGAATAAACTGAAACACTACCTGATTTTTCGAATACTTCAGTATCTGTGATACACAAAATAGACTAGTAACATATATATATATATATATATTTTTTTTTTTTAAAGTATATAATTTTAAAAAGAAGTTTTAAGCAAGAGGATCATTGAACTGGGTTTCATAAAATATGACTCAATCTCTTTCTGCTGAGTGGCCTGCTGTACTTTCTGCAAAGGAACTGATAGATGATGATTGTCGTTAGCACTATGTTCAGCACACGTCCAGATTTAAACACTTCTCAGGTTCCGTGTACTACTTGATAAAGCTGTCGTCGTCAGTCTGTCACATACCAGGTACTAGACTAGTAACATATACATAATTTTTTTAAAACAGGGGTTTAAAAGTATGAGGATCAACTTCATTGTACTCAGTTTCATACAATAAGGCTCAGTCTCTTTCTGGTGAGTGGCCTGCTGGAAGTGTCCCACAGAGCACAAACTCCACACCTCTAGGGACAACCCCTAGGAGTCGGCCAAAAACTTGCATTTGTGAACTGATTGATGGCCTTTGGAGCACGAGGCAGGTGCCTGACCACTCCACCATGAAGACCATAATATATATATATATCATCATCATCAAGTGCCCTGTCAGCTGGCTTTGGCATACATGTCTCTTCCACAGATCTCGGGTTGTTGGTGTTCTGGATCAACTGTGCTGATGATATTCCTCCATGCCATCTCAATCCATCCCGCATCATTTCTCTTGATCTGCCTCTTTTCCCGTTGATCTTTCCAGTTGTCACTATGTTCTCCAATGCCTTTCTTCTCATCACATGACCAAAGAAAGCTGTTTTTCTTTTTCTTATTATTGTATATAATGTTTTAGTTTCACTAGCCTCTTTCAGGCAATCGTCATTTGTTACTCTGGCAATCCAAGGAATTCGCAACATTCATCTCAGGAACATCTCTGTTGCATCCAAGTTCTTCCTAATTTGTTCATTTACATTCCAAGAATCACTGCTTTGCATCAAAACAGGTTTTATATAGCACGTCAGCACTCTCTTTCTTACATTCAATGAGAAAGAGAAAATAAATAGTGGCTTTTGAATTTAAATGTTATGTGTATATAATTAAAATCACTAGCAGTATTTCTGGGAAAAAAAATGCAAATTAAAAAGAGTAATATAAATTAAATTGATATTGTGGATATGTAAACAATATAAAAACTTGAGAAGCAGGGCAGCTTTACAAAATACAATTATGGAAAACAGAGGATATTGCGGTGACAAGCCTTTATCAGCAAACAACAACAAGAAAACAACATATAAACCATGGAAATGACACTACAGTGACTACTTTAAGGTGTAATAAACACAATGAAAATTTGAAAAAAATCCTCATATTGCTGGCTATACAAACTGACTTTCTTCAGCATTTACTGTTTCATATTCCGGGCCTCTAAGTACCACATATTTTTTCATTTTATTTATTTCTTCTTATAACTGACTTCAACACTTGAATGAAATATTGTTTAATAATTTTCGTAAAATGTCTTTAAGTTGTGCGAAATTCCTACATTAATGTGGAGGTCTAAGTATGAACATGGAGGTGGAAGCAGAAGAATAAAAGCGTAAATCAATAATAAAGGTGAACCATAACACAAGGCTTGATCCAAGAACTAAATGCAAAACCACAATTACTTGCCATTTCCTTCAATCACTGATAGCAAACTTACAACACAGAACATGCAAATCCCTGAAGCATAATTGGAATATTCTGGAAATAACCACGAGTAGAAATAAGATTATAAATGCAGGTATTATAAACTTATTTATACTTATAAATATAGATATTATATAAACCAGTTTACATTATTATGTAGCAGGTCCTTTTGCATAACACTGCTCTCATGGTGACCTCCCCAAAAGATCCTCGATATTTTGCCTGTTCCCCTGCTGCAAATATTTTCATGCTCAAGGCATCTTCAATGTCCTGTGTCCATCTTCATTCTGGTCCCTTTCAAAAGCCTGGCCTTATTTCACTGTTTTTGTTTTTCAAACTCACTGTGAGGTTTACTGGCACCTGGCCGTCTTGACAGACGATAGTTTGTAAAATGGAGCTATACCTCTCCATAGCTCAAAGCCTGGGTTGAAATTAGAGACCATGTGTTGTCCAAAAGCATGATCCCTCTCTCGGTCTGTTTAGTTTACTCCAAAAGAAAGGTAAGACCAATACGTCTGGAACAAGACAAGCTGCAGAAGCTGCCGGATCAGCAGTTTGATATAACTGAGGTCTACCATGACCAAAGTATTTCAGTTTCTGTGGCATGACACTGTTTATAAACCAGTTTTCTTCCATGCTCAGATCATGCAGCCTGTTAGTACATTTCTTGGGTGCATAATTTAAGAACTTTTCTGTAACATTTAAATTCAAAATCCTCTATTTTCTTCTTTGGTAACTATGAAATGGTCCGTAATACAGATCCACATAAAAAAGATGCGTGTTCTAAAAAATGTTACTGTATCTTGTTTGCTGTGTTGTGTCAGAGGTTCTTAATGGTGTTTAACAGCCGCCTTGCTGGCCAGCCTGATATTATATATCTGCAGGACATTGTAATCAACCCCGATCCCAGGTTGATTTTCTAGACATTTTTCTTTTTTTAGTTTGCCATTGCTTTCTGAAAGAAAAGTCAACGTTGAAGTCCAAACTGGCACATGTAGGAAATGATTCCACTACTTCATCATCAGTGAACCAGAAGTTTAAGAGCTCCAGTGCTCTTATCCTTTTGTCCATGTCAAAGTCTGATATTATACAAGGATATAATGCAATGATGTACAGAGCAAATGGAACCAAAAGAAGCCCATAAAAAGGCACTCTCCCGCTGCTTATACTTCACCTCAACACCGCAAGGCACAAGATGAGATGAGAATGGAACCAGTACACAGTTTTAATAAACAATTCTCCAGAATCTTCTCTCGTTGCCTTCTATTATTTCTTTTATTTCTTCTTCCTGCAGTCTATGCCATATCCTGTTGGTGATCATGTCTTCCACAGCCTTCTGTCTCATGTACTGCCAATCATTTCTGATACTGATGTTCCTGCATGCCGTGATGCTAAACTGCTCAGGATATTCTCTCTTACTTTTCCATTACCTCTCTTCCCCTTCAACTTTTCCTTTGTCATGATGTACTCCAGCTTTCTCCTTCTCTCATGTGCCCACAGTGTGGACTGCCTCTTCTGATGCAAGAACCAATTATCTTTGTGGGCTAATTTCTTTGAAGATATCTTCATAACACCTTTTATCAGTCCATGGTCGTCTCATAATTCTACAAAACACATCTCCTTACTGATTCCTCATTGATTTGCTGTGATTGTCCATGATTAACTTTCGTAGATCAGAACTGACTCAATATAGCTCTTCAGAGGTCTTTTTCACCTTGACTGACAAAGTTATGTTGTTATAGATTATTCTTCATCTTGTGAAATACTGTTTTTGTTTAGATTATTCTACATATGCCTCCTTAATACATCTTCCATCTGCTGTTATCAAAGTATACATCTTCCATCTGCTATTATGAAAGTATACATCTTCCATCTGCCGTTATCAAAGTATACATCTTCCATTTGCCATTATCAAAGTATTAAGATAATGATTATAACTTGGAATTATCTATATCTATAAAACAGAGTGTATGTTTGTGTGTTTGTGGGTATTTATGTATTGGATGCGTTCGATAACGGTACATCCGATTGAGATGAAATTTTCTACACGTCTTCCTTTCATTCCTGTGCAACCGACTATAATAATTTCTTAATGTAAAATCTTCTACTTATTTAATAACATTTACTTTTCCATTTTCATTATATAATGTCTATATAGCAGGGGGACTTCACTCTAGAAAAGTTATTTCAAGGGGCATAACTTTTAATAACATTTCTATATATTTTATAGTCATATTGTTGGACTTACTTGCACTATTGTTAAACTCTTTGTCTATAGTTATTTTCAGGCATGTGAGTTATAATAAATAATGATATAATCTTTAAGGCATTTTCAAAGTTTGCATAAAAATAATGCATAATGCATAACATTGTAACCCATCTTTTTCTGCTTACAGAACTTATCAACTGTCATGTCGGTGATTAAAAACTGTTTTCATTAAAAATAATGAATGGTGTGTGGAAGGACATTCTTTTAAGTTACTGTGCGCCAGGAGCTGGGCGAAACCACGCCGGGTCAGATAGATAGACAGACAGACAGATAGTCGGGAACGGAAGCTTATTTGACTACTTATATGAATTAAATGACATGCTCCCCACCAGGGACTGGGTGAAGCCGGGCCGGGTCAGACAGACAGACAGATAAACAGACAGTCGGGAACGGGAGAGCTTATATGACTACGTATATGAATTAAATGAGATGCTCCCCACCAGGGACTAGGTGAAGCCGGGCCGGGACAGACAGATAGACAGACAAACAGATAGTCGGGAACGGGAGAGGTTATATGACTACGTATATGAATTAAATGAGATGCTCCCCACCAGGGACTGGGTGAAGCCGGGTCAGACAGATAGACAGACAGACAGAGAGCTTATATGACTACTTATATGAATTAAATGAGATGCTCCCCACCAGGGACTGGGTGAAGCCGGGCCGGGTCAGCCAGACAGACAGACAGACAGACAAACAAGCAGACAGACAGACTGATAGATAGATAGATCCCCTCCAGGGCCTGGGCAAAGCCGGGCCGGGTCAGCTAGTATTACATAAAAGTGGTTAAAAAACAGTAAGGTTGACTGTTATTGGGCCGATACCAAAGATGAATAAACATGAAATTTAACTAAAAAGCCAGACAAGCAACGACATACAAATTGAAATAAAATGGTTTCAGTAGTCTAAAATAACGAAAAATGGAAAACAAGAATACTTGGCTAGCAGCAGAAATAACACATATGGAATGTTTGTGACAAAGAAAGAATTATTGCAGAAGAAGAAGAGGAAGTGGAAGATGAAGATGAGGAATACAGGGAAGAAGAAGAAGAAGGAAGAGGAGGAGAAGAAGAAGGAAGAGGAGAAGGAGGAGGAGCAGGAAGAATAGGAGAAGAATAAGTAGCAGCAGTACTAGCAGGAGGAGGGGGGAAGAAGATGGAAAAGCAGTGGGAGGAGGATGAAGAAAAAGAAGTAGATACCTGTTTATAAACTTTATGCTTCAAACAGATGCCTAATTCTTTTATTGAACTGGCCTCCCTAGGTACTAATGTCAAACATTTAGTGCTGAGGTTCTCTGTCAATCAATCATGTGCCATGCCGGAAAGCGTGGGCGGTCATGATTCGCCATTTCACTCGATCATCAGAGTCGTGGATCAGCTCAGTGTTCCTGTCTCGTCCATGCCATGTGGCCAAGCCATCCAGGTATTTTCCTCTCGGTCTTCCTCTTGGTCTGTTCCCTTCGATCTTGCCAGTTGTCACTAAGTTCTCCAGTCCATTTCTTCTCATAACATGTCCAAAAAATTTTGACTGTCTACGTCTAATTTCTCTAATCAATCTACGATTTTCATTTGTCTCTTGTAGTACTTGGTCATTGGTTTTTCTGTCTGTCCATGGTATTCTTTGCATTTTCCTCAGAAACCACATTTCTGCAGCCATCAGATGTTTTTCAGCTTGACTGCTCATTGTCCAAGTTTCACATCCATACAAAAGAACAGGCTCTATGTATCCCCTCAACACTCTTTTTCTCGTTTCAATTGACATCATTTTATTGGTCAGAATGTTTTTCATCTTGCTAAAGGCTACTTTCGCAATGGCGATTCTTGTTCTAATCTCTTCAAGGCATCTGCCATCAGATGTTATGACTGTTCCGAGATAATTGAACCGATTCACTTGTATATTACATTGTGGTGCTTCGTTCTTCCTAGTGACAACCATAACCTGTGTCTTTCTACAATTTAATTCCAACCCCAGCTGCTCACTGTGTACAACAACAGCGTCTACTAATTGTTGCAGATCCTGTGCATTGTCTGCAACCAATACTGTATCATCTGCATATCTAATATTATTTATGTTTCGTCCTCCAATGCTGATTCCATTTAGGCCTTCTACATTTCTGAAAATATTTTCACTGTATAGGGAAAAAAGATCTGGAGACATTACACATCCCTGCCTAACACCTCTCTTAATAGGTTGATATTGTCCTACTTCATTATCAATCCTTATGGCAGCTTGTTGTTTCCAATATATGTTTTTTATAAGTCTAATGTCTTTCCCATCAATTTGTAGATCTGCAAGCATATCCACAATGTTGACATGTCTAACTCTATCAAAAGCCTTTGTGTAGTCAATAAAGCAAAGATGTATATCCTTGTTTACTTCTAAAGCACGTTCAATAACTGTTCGCAGCATATACACAGCATTTACTGTACCCTTTCCTTCTACAAACCCGCATTGTTCTTCCCCTATTTCAGGTTGTATTTTCTTCCTCACTCTTTGCATGATAATTCGTAACAAAATCTTTGTGATGTGACTCATTATACTAATTGTTCTATGTTGATCACATTCTAAGGTTCCTGATTTCTTTGGGATTGCAATAAATACAGAATTACATAATTCAGAAGGTATATCTCCAGTATCATATAATGTGTTCAGCAGTCTAGTGACTTGCTCTAATCCAAATTCTTCTAAAGCTTTAATCATTTCTGTTCTCTGTACACTTTTTAAAAGAAAATGAGTTTGTGGTAAACATCTTTTACTGACAACAAACAAATTAAAAATACATCCAGTCAGGCATATAAATGTTAAAACATATCCACAAACTCTCGACTGTCTTTGCAACATCCTGATACATCACATCACTCCAGTGTGTATGCCACATCTCTGTGGACTCACTGTCCTAAAAGACTACACGAAGCTCCCTCTATCGTATGTCGACTTTACCAAGGTAGAAGGTACAAGGTTTTGAGTGTTCCAATGACCCCAAGAGCTATGCTGATGGTAGCACAGCTACTGGTAGGGTCTCAAAGGCTAGGGAGAGCACACCCGAAAAATGCTTGTCCAAGTCGGATGTACTGAGCCACAGGCTTGACAAAACAGTGCAACGTAACTCAATCCATGATGCCACAAACAAAAATTAATTGGAATGGTGCTAATCCCATGAAGTCCCATAAGGCACTGATAGTGTCGGGCCCCCCTGCCTTGAGGGGGTCTACCCAATGCTACTGGTGGTCACCTTCCCCCATGCTTGGGAGTCAAGGCACAGAGGGGTAGGGTAAGAGCTACTGACCAAACACCCTGGACACTCAAAAAATTACAGTGGAATGCCGAAGGAGTTTTTAACAAGAAAGTCCTCCTAACAAATCGTCTTCTGCACGAAGCATTTCTTGAAATGTGGTCTGCAATCTCCTTCAAGAGATCATACAGCTTATGCGGTTGCTAAAATGCCCTTCGGAATCATGAGTCAACAAATATCTTTCTTTAGACTGTTTAGCATTGGAAACTCATCACAGAAAACACAGAAGAAGAATGATCCCTCATATATGAAAGCTCCCTATAGAGTATAGGCCTTCAACCAACTCAAGTCAAGAACTCCTATCTTTTGCCATCTCCTGCAGCTTCCTCCATGTCCTCCCCATATTATTAATGTTTTGTCTAATTATCTTTTTCGTGTGCTTTTGGGACCCTATGTTTTGCCTTTTAGGTTCAAGTGAAAGGGTTTCTAGTTACAGAATTAACATGTTTTCTCAATGTGTGACTTATCCAGCACCAGCACCGCTTGATTTGCTGGAAATTGTTCAGTTTTCTCCTCAATCTCCATATCAGTGATTCTGTCACACCAATTTAGTCCTTCTATTCTTCGCAGAGACATTGGAAAAATTCGTGATGACTGGAAAGATCGAGGGGAAGAGAGGCAGAGGCAGACAGAGAGAAATGATGCTGGATGGACTGAGATGGCAGCATCGAGGATTCAGAACATCAAGGCTTAGATCTGAGTAACGACATGAACGCCTATGCCAGCTGGTAGGGCACATGATCATGAAGATTCTGTGCAGGGACCAGTTCATGTTTGCATTTAATCAGTAATTGTTTTAGTCATTCTCCATGTTTCTGACCCACATAGAAGTACTGATTTAACATTAGTGATAAAAACGCCACCACGGAGCAAGCACAACAGGAGGATTCTGATTGTCAGAAGAGGTCCCCCTTCCCCGATTGTTTGGGTCCTTTTACCTTCTTGACACTCTATGGGGGCATGACTCCGGGAGTTTTTCCATTAGAGTTAAATACTCTTAACACTTTACCGGGCACAGCGGCCAAAAGCGCCCATACTACTGAACGGGAAAAATGGCCGAATGCATCCGTGACAACTAAGCGTTATAAACACGTGCATCTTGAGACTTTGTGAGACTTCCAATTGTCTACTTTCGGCTTTGCCAATAACTTGATAACGTGTACGCCATTTGCAAGTTAAAATTTTTAATTTGATCAGATTTGATTATAGTTTTTGGGGTTTTTATGCTTTGTTTTTCAAAACGGATTTTGACAATTTTTCAAGTGATAGCATAGATTTTGCTGGGTTCAATTTAAGTGACACTGAAGTGCAATCTGGAGCTAGATATCAGTGATACTAGCGTAAGCAGTGTACATGCACACTTGGGATCTCTCGGAGACTTTTCAAATGATTGCCGATCAAACAAATGAGACAAAAAGATTGAACAGATAAATGATCGAGCATGGGTTCCAACAAATGCAACCGAAATGTAGGAAACATTGGATTATCTCACACGTGAGTAAAATAATAAATCTGCATTCATTTTCCTTAATTTTGTTGCGTATTTAACAAAAATATGTGCACTAACACCTTAGATTTGATGTTTTTACTAAAGTCACCCTAAATCTTACAGACATCCTGAAAAATGTTGCTCATTCATAGTTATAAAAACGCAAAACGTATGCCCTGTAAAGGGTTAAATCTGCAACTAGATGTAATCTCCTTTGACTTTCACATATTTCCTAGTGCTATCAAAGCTACTCTTGCTTTTTGTATTCTTATGTTGGTACCTCTACCTGCTTCCCCATCTTTTTATTCATTGCTGCCTAGAGTGGCCACACATTTGGGTGTCTAATGTACACAACAAGACAGCATGAACTTGTCTGTCTTCTTCTGCTGCTGCCTGTCATTTTCCAATACAGCATATGACCTCAACCCACTCACAGCAAACCCTTTTTGTAGACATGTTCATACTTGGATTTTGCATCATCTATGGGATGAGGCAGCCAGTCACATGCCACCCTTCACATAACATGCATGATAGATTACAGTTTTACTATTCTTTGCCTTCCTTGTGGGCCTTGGTAACATACATACAACTTATGTGTCTAGAAGTAATATAACATATTAACGAAAAGTTAGAGATACACACTAAGAAAGCAAGAATTTATCTGTCTAAAGTCAGACAACATATTAAATTTGTTGACACAAATATTAGTACCCGTAAAATATGCTACAATAAAAAATACCAATCTAGCATTGCACGCCAGCTGATGTTATTTTCAACATAAAACATAGTACTGAAATACCACAGCCAAAGTTATGTGCTCAAAGTTATGTGAACAGCAGAAGTAATGTGTCTAAAGTTAGGTAAATTGAAGTGTCTAAAATAAGGTAACATATAACATTTGTTGTGATGAATGTTCTAGATGTACATTTGAAACAACATGAACTTATGTATCAAAAGAAATACAACAAATGAACATTTGAACAATGAAGACACAAATAATAGATTGCAAAATTTATTGTCTGGCATATTTCTCTGCATCTCATCAGATACATACTGCAGAAATCACACAACATAAACTAAAGCAATGTTTGCGAGTTGCTGCAGATAGGGACCACCCACTGCATGAAGCCATGGATATGGTCAAGGGTCATAGACTAAGACGAGGCAGGTTCTGGATGGCACAGGTAGAAATATCTATATGTCAGGTATGTGATCTAGAGACCATCAATCGTGAAGAAGAGTGGGTTGAAGTACCAGAAGACATGACGGACTGGCACAGTGTAATAGTGACACTGGGATGTGGGTGCAGAGAATGGGCAGCGAGCCACACAGAGTTTGAGGTGTAGCAACTGATCAAGAGTAACACACATCAAAGTGACATAGTCATCTATACTGATGGGTCAGTGGTGAGAAACAGACGCAGTGGTTGGGGTTTCATTGCGAAGGCTAATGGAATATTGTTAAAAAAGGAGAGTCTGGCATACGAGGCTACGACCTCCAGCATGAGAATGGAGGTGGAAGCAGTCACAGCGGCATTCTGTTGGTTAGAGGAGACCACTGCAACACATATTGTCTTCATCACGGACTCAAGAAGTATAAAGTTGGAGAAAGGAATGTTTCGTGTGGAATGGCTCACCTCGCTTCAGAGGTCACAGATTGTGAGAATTGTATGGATTAATTGCCCTGGCCATGCGGGAGTGTGGGGGAATGAACAGGCTGATAAACTGGCAGGGAATGCATCTCTTGGTGGTAGATTTCTTAAGGACAAGGGGGAGGTGGTCATGCGCCTGGGACCAGGTGAAGAAGGTAGGGGAATAGATTGAGAACCCGTATGTGGAAAGGATGAGACTGTGGGGGAGTTGCAGGGGCTCTGGTAGAATCTCAAAACTGAGAGGGAAGACCAGGAGAACTCTAAATCAGCGGTGGGAACAATAAGTAGTGTGACTCTTCACTGGCTGTTGAATAAGGGGATATCCTGAGTGCAGCAATGTCAGTTCTTAGCTTAAATCAACTCAACACTTGTGTCTTCATTGTTTACCCGTATGAGAACCCGTATGTGGAAAGGATGAGACTGTGGGGGAGTGGCAGGGGCTCTGGTAGAATCTCAAAACTGAGAGGGAAGACCAGGAGAACTTTAAATCAGCGGTGGGAACAATAAGTAGTGTGACTCTTCACTGGCTGTTGAATGAGGGGATATCCTGAGTGCAGCAATGTCAGTTCTTAGCTTAAATCAACTCAACACTTGTGTCTTCATTGTTTAAATTCACTCAATTAATCAAGTGCTGTCTCCACAATGAAGGTTGGCTGCAATGGATCTCCAACAGTCTCTTGCCCTGACTGTACTTTCTGTCAGACTGCTGTTCACCCATCTCTTGATGTTATTTTCCCACTTGTACCATTTTCCACTTCTTGCTCGCTTGCCTTCACCCTTGCCCTCCAGTATGGTTTTTATAAGTGTAATGTCTTTTAACGTGGCCAAAATATTTCACTTGCTTCCTTTTTATTTCTGTCAACAACTCTCTTTTCATTCTAAGTTTTTCTAGAACCTCTGTATTTGATTGTTTTTGTTTCCATGAAATACAACATATTGTTCTATATATCCACATCTCCAGGGCCTCTATTCGACTTTCTAGTTACTTGTTCAATGTCCAGGCTGCCGCACTATTCACTATTAAATTCACTGCAGGAAAATAATAGTGCTTTGAATATGAATATTTATTGAGATGAATGTTAGACATATTTAACAAGACAGCATAAATTTATGTGTTTAAAGTAGTATAACATATGAAACATTTTTGAGACGAATGTTAGCACCAGTAAACAACTGTTACAATCTAAAGTAGTTAGTGAAAAATTGCATGCCAGCGCAAGTATATTCAACATTATGAAACAAAAAGGCAAGAAATACCACAGCTAAAGCTAAAGTGTTAGAACTAACAGACCAAACCAACTAAACAACACAGATCAAATAAACAAGAAGTCTACAAACAACAAAGATGATGAAACCCAAACCAAGAATACAAATTGAAAATTTGAGTTTTACCTAAACCCCAAAATCTGTGAATCAGGCAACGGAAGACAGCAACCTGTTAAATGTTCATAGCTTTCAAAGACAATTTCAGACACAAGTTTCTAGTTTAATAAATCATAACTAATGTATATTACTGCCAATATTTAAACAAAGCAACCAAAAAACAAACAGTATAATAAAAAACATGTCCGAATCATCATGGAATATTTCAGCTCCTCAGATTATCATGAAGCTTCCTGGTGGAGGTCAGTGTGGCCGAATGGGTAAGAGCGCTTGCTTTTTAACTTCTGGTGTGCTATTACTGAGGTGACGGGTTCAACCCCTACCCTGGCTGTTGAAAAATAATTTTGACTTCTTGTCCTTGACTTGGGGACGTAAATTACAAGTACCTCAGAAGTCAGAGTGGGTATGATCGATAGTGATGGACCTGGTGATAGGGCAATCTAATCCACACGCAAAAATCAGTCCAGTGCATTAGCAGTTGTAGCCATTGTATGGACTACATTTGAGTTCAAAGTGAATTAACAAAATAAAAAGTTTCCTGATCACTCCTTTTTATAGCTGTCTCTGCTGCTCTCTGTAATACCACGTAGATCTGCATTTTCTCGCATCAGATGAAGGAAGTCCACATTCTTTGGGCTTGTCATGAGAAGAAAAAAGCTGGAGTACCACAACAGGAAGGTTAAAGAGGAAGAAAGGCAGGGGAAGACCAAGAGAGAAGATGTTGGACAGTTGACATCTTGGCATGAAGAAACATCAATATCAGAAATGATTGGCAGCATAAGAGAGAGAAGCTGTGGACAGACATGACTACCAACGCCACATGGCATGGACTATTAGAAGAAGAAGAATGTCTGTATTGATAAACCTATACATGCCTGTTTTACAAATGTTGTCCTTGGTCTATTCTATTTTAAACTGTCGTTAACCAGCATAATAGTTTGTTTACATTTACTGTTATTCTGTTGTTGTTAATGTACACATTTGAAAGTTAGCCATATCTGTTGCTATTTTGCTGTAAAGTATGCTAGCATGAAAGTTGAGAATAATTACAGTTATTTTGTTGTAAAGTGTATGAATATGAAAGCTGGCAATAACTGTAAAGTGTGTAAAGGGATGAGAATTGGCCATACTTATTGTTATTTTGTTGTAAAGTGTACTAGCATGTCAACATGATAAAGAAGCTTGAAGATCTACAAATTGATGGGAAAGACATTAGACTTGTAAAAAACATATATTGGAAATAACAAACTGCCATAAGAATTGGTAATGAAATAGGTCAATATCAGCCTATTAAGAGAGGTGTGAGTCAGGGATGTGTAATGTCTCCAGATCATTTTTTCCTGTACAGTGAAAATATTTTCAGAAATATAGAAGATATGAAAGGAATCATCATTGGAGGACGAAACATCAATAACATTAGATACACAGATGATATGGTACTGATTGCAGACAATGAGCAGGATCTGAAACATTTAGTAGATGCGGTTGTTGCACACAGTGAACAACTAGGGTTAGAATTGAATTGTAAGAAGACACAGATTATGGTCGTCACTAGGACGAAGGAAGTACCACAATGTAATATACAAGTAAGCAAGTGAATCGGTACCCTGGCATTTCCCTTTTGAGTCAAACGAGGAAAATATCTTGCAAAATTCTGGAGAAAAGACTACAACCTGTAATAGAATCCCAGCTAAGTGAAACACAACTTCGATTTAGGAAAAACAAAGGATGCACAGATGCCATCTTTGCGCTTAGTCAACTAATAGAAAAATCAATCAAATTTAATGAAATACTCTACTTAGCCTGTGTCGACCAAGAAAAGGCATTTGATAGAGTAGATAGAAACAAGCTGTGGGAAATCTTATTCAACAATAGTGAATGCATGGTAAGAAGAAATGGAGGATACTAAGAACCCTTCACCATAAGATCCGAAGTACGACAAGGTTGTGTTCTTGTTCATAACCTATATAGACAGCATATGTAAAGAAACCAGCCAAAGAGAGGCCATAACAATACCACATGAAGAATAGAACACAGAAGAAGAACCAACGGCAAATCACACCAATAAATAAGTCCTATTTGCGGACAATCAAGCTTTAATAGCAAAATCAGAATCAAAATTATAAGACCACAGAAACCCCCGGGAAGGTTAACCCGGTCAACAAATGCCTGCAGAAGTCAGATGTGTCGGCCTAACGGCGCAAGAACGCAGCTCTGCTGTAAACAGGCACAACACAATCACATCCGAAAAAAACACTCCGGATGAACGAAGAAGAAGAAGAAGACCACAGAAACAGTCTGAATGAAGTGTGTATTGAACATAACATGAAAATAAAAAAAAGTAAAAGCATAAGTAAAACAGAGGTATTGACTATAACTAAAGAGGAAAGATCAACAAGGATTCATCTAGAGGAGCATCTCCTGAATCAAGTGGAGAGCTTCAAGTACCTAAGAAGTATAATATCATCAAATGGCAAATCAGAAGATGAGATCGAAAATAGATGCAATAAGGCAAACCAACTCACTGGACAAATGGCACAAATATAAGAGGTGTTCATTTGAAATCCGTTCGTGCTGCACTGCGTGTAATTGCGTACGT
Organism: Cepaea nemoralis; assembly: GCA_014155875.1. Classification (NCBI taxonomy): domain Eukaryota; kingdom Metazoa; phylum Mollusca; class Gastropoda; order Stylommatophora; family Helicidae; genus Cepaea; species Cepaea nemoralis. The sequence continues at coordinate 121,795 of JACEFZ010022709.1, forward strand.
TGAACATGATTATGTCATAGCCATGTGATAAGTACTGACCAATGAATAAAAAGCACTTGCTTATCGTCCCATTATGCATAGGTTCTGTTTCTGACTGTTGAGAAAATGGCCGGGTTGATCCAAAATCCATCCAAAGAAGCTCAAAGAGCGGTGATTCAGTTTCTTTCATTTGAAGGATGTCGACCAGTGGACATTCATCGAAGAATGCAGGCAGCGTAGGGTAACAAATGTGTTTCGAAGACAACAATGACAGACTGGGCACAAATGTTTCGGAAAGGACGTCAGTTTACGACAGATCTTCGACGGCTGGGTCAAGTACATATTGTTGCAACAGAAAAAACCATCGATGCAGCAGTACAGATGAACCGTTGTCGAAGCATACGATTGCTAGCGAAAGAATTTGATATGTAAATTGGGACAATTCAAAAGGTCGTTTGTAAGAAACTGCAATATCAGAAAGTGTGTTCACGGTGGGTACCACGGATGTTGACCGACCACCAAAAAGAGGAACGCATGGGGTGGTGTTTGAACCACTTGCTGCGTTACAGAGTGGATGATGATGCATTTCTCTTCCGCATAGTGGCAGGCGATGAATCATGGTGTCACTACTTTGAGCCAAAGCAGCAAAAGAGAGAGCATGCAATGGAAGCATGCTGGATCAGCAAAAGCCAAAGAAATTCAAGTTACAGGTTTCCGCTGGTAAGATTATGCTGAGCGCATTTTTTTTACCATGAAGGGCTATTGTTGGTCGACTTTAAAGAACCTGGTGTCAACATCAACTCTACCCACTACTTGCAAACACTAGACAAGCTGCAAAAAGCCATAAAAAATAAACGACCCGGCATGCTTTCTCGCGATGTGATTTTGTTGCACGATAATGCTCATCCGCATGTCACAAAGATTGTGCAGGAAGCATTAGCAAGGAAGAAGTGGGAAATTCTGCAATATCCACCCTATAGTCCTAATTTGTCAACATGTGATTTTCATTTATTCTGACCTAAAAAAAGCTCTCAAGGGGCAACAATTTCACACAGATGTAGACGTAATGAACGCGGGAAACACTTGGTTCAGTGAGCAACCACAATCCTTTTTTGCGGACGGCATTCACCGCCTACCTCAGCAATGGGATGCTAGACTGAATGTCTACGGTGACTTCTGACCAAACCATGGTGCGTAATTAATTAAAAATTAATGCTTTGTTTAATTCTACCACACCTGTTAATGTTTCTTTCATGCTTTTGTAATAAAGTCATTGGAACGGGTATCAAATGAACGTCCCTAATACTAAAGAACAAATATGTATCAATAGTTACTAAGACAGCATTCTACAACACAATCTTCCTACCAACTCTATGCTACCAATGCCAAACTTGGACAATGGCCGAAAAAGAGACAAGAAAAATCACAACAGACATGAGATTCCTGAGAAGAATACTCAATGTATCAAGAAGAGAGAAAATCAGAAATGAAGAAATCTGCACTAAAGTGGAGGTTGTATAGCAGCAGCACTAGATTTCATCAGAAAACAGCAAGTTAAATGATTTGGCCAGATAACTAGATTACCAACTAACAGCATACCACAACAAGCAATGATATACAGACCAAATGGAAGCAGAGGAAGAGGACAGCCATGTAAACCATGGACAGAGGGAATTACAGAGTCCATGGGCATCTCGAGACATGAAGCCCATGAACGGGCACTCTTCCGCTGCTTATGCTTCACATCGACACCGCAAGGTACAAGAAGAACCTGATGAGATGAGATGAGACTTTAATTGGAGCACAGTTCTGTGCAGGACAATCCATTGGACGATGGATGACATTGATAATTAAACATTGTACATAATATTAGTGCTCTGATATTATCTTGATTATAATAATATAAAACAGAGTTCACACAAACACTTACCACAGTCTTCTTCTGTTTAGCCTTGGACAAATGTAGCATGCCTGACAATTCTTGCACCATGTCTGTTTCATCTTCAATCTCCTCTTGGAGAAGTTCCTCCAGAACGTCTTCCAAAGAGATAATGCCAACCACGTCCTGTGGAAATTGGGTGAGTAGTCTCTGTAGTTGTGATTTCTGGAAAGGTATACCCACTGGATGATGTGGTTATAAAGCAGCGTGTGTAGTTGTGATCAATGGAAGAGCATAGGTGCTGCATGCTGTGGTTATAAAGTAGTTGTGGTCACTGGAATGGCATACATGCTGGAGGATGTGATTATGAAGTGGTGTCTGTGTGTGTGTAGTTGTGGTCACTGGAATGGCATACATGCTGGAGGATGTGATTATAAAGTGGTGTCTGTGTGTGTAGTTGTGGTCACTGGAAGGGCATGTGTGTTGTATGATATGGTTATGAAGAAGTGTGTGTGTGTGTGCATGCGTGCGTACATGTGTGTGTGTAGTTGTGGTCACTGGAAGGGCATATATGCTAGAAGATGTGATTATAAAGTGGTGTCTGTGTGTAGTTGTGACCACGGGAAGGGCATGCATGCGTGCGTGCATGTGTGTGTAGTTTTGATTACTGAAAGGGCATACATTCTAGAGGATGTGATTATATGATAGTGGGTGTGTAATTGTGATCACTGGAAGTGCATGTGTACTTAAGAATGTGTTTATGAAGTAGTGTGTGTAGTTGTGATCACTGGAAAGACATATGTGCAGGAGGATGTGATTATAAAGTTGTATGTATAGTTGTGATTATTGAAAGGGCATAAGTGCTGAAGGATATGGTTATAAAGTAGTGTGTATAGTTGTGGTTACTGAAAGGGCATAAGTGCTGGAGGATGTGGTTATAAAGTAGTGTGTATAGTTGTGGTTACTGAAAGGGCATAAGTGCTGAAGGATATGGTTATAACGTAGTGTGTGTAGTTGTGATTATTGGAAGGGCATAAGTGCTGAAGGATATGGTTATAAAGTAGTGTGTATAGTTGTGGTTACTGAAAGGGTATTAGTGCTGAAGGATATGGTTATAAAGTAGTGTGTGTAAGTGGATCATAAGAATAACACAAATTTTGAGGGACAAGGAGGCAACTTACTGTTGAGAGCAGTTCTGTTTAACCCTTTACAGGGCAAAACGTCCATTTGCGGCCGATCCCTTAAGCGAGCAGATCGGCCGATTGCGCCCGATACTATTAATGCATTGTAAAAACGCGATCTCTCGGCTTTCCGACACTTCCGACGGCTACTTTTGCTTTTCGCCAATAGCTTGACGTGGCCGCCATTTGTAAATGCTTACTATGAATTTGAACGGACTTTTACAGACTTTTTTTTTTTTATAGTTTTCTGGACATTTTACGCTTAGTTTTTCAAAATGGATTTCAGCGATTCTTCAAGTGATAGCCGAGATTTCGCTAGGTTCAATTTAAGTGACATTAAAGGGCATGAAGTTTACTATTAATCGCAGCTAGATATCAGTGAAAAGCATTACTTTGCATTAGCAGTCTGAGTCGGACTTTAAAGAAAGTGATTATGATTCTGAAAATGTGTTTGTAAATTGCCGTATAGATGACGGAAAATCACAAACAACATGCTGTATTTCGTAAATATTTGTGTTCATATATGGATTACCGACAACAATCACGTGACTAACATATTCTGCATGCTTTTCCCTTCATTGTGTTGTTTATTTAACTAAAATCGGTTGACTAACACCTTACTTGTGATGTTTTTACTACGCAACCCGAAATTTTACCGAACCTGAAAATATCTTGCCCGTTCAGGGCTAAAAAACGGACAAGCGTCTGCCCTGTAAAGGGTTAAAACTTACCATCGCAAAGAGTCGTCTGCGCTCCACACAGACTGACGTAAACCTAGAAAAGCAGTTGTGAGTAGCAACATCATAATATCAGACAATCATCACAAGCCTCACAAAAGAGTGAGTTCCCACATCACATCAGGAGTGAGTTAATTAAATGTGTGATACATATATCAGGCTAATTTTCAAGTTTATAATTTGCATGACTCACGAATGATGCTATAAACATCCAAATGGCCCTTGGTGGAAAAAGGTTCCCCACCTCTCTATTTCCAAATATACTGGCACCTTGCCATCTTGACAGATGATAGTTTGTTACATTGTGCTTAAAAAAAAAGGCATAATAACCGCAACACATGGTGTGGACCATGGATGGAGTTATACCTCTCCATAGCACAAAGCCTGGGCTGAATTGTTGAGACCATGTTTTGCCCATGCAGCATGATTCCTCTCTCTGTCTGCCTAGTTTACTCCAGAAGAAAGGTAACACCAATACATCTGGAACAAGACAAGATGCAGAAGCTGTCGGATCAGAAAAGCAATGCTCGAACTGCCCACCTGTCTGAGCTTCGATCCTAGACCAGTTGCTGAGTTCCAAATATAATAAGTATATAAATAATATTATAAAAATGATTAGCTTACAGATCTGCTGGCTAGTTTGGTGAGGTCCTGAGTTTCTACACTGTTGATCTCATTGACATCCTCCAGCAAAGGAACCAGTTCCCTGGGAAAGGTGCTGGGTTTATGAGCTTGCTTGACCACTGCCAGGTGACCTACAGATGAGGACAGTTCTTCTTACAATGTTAACACATGGCACAATCAGGACAAGAGCACAGCCAGGTGACCTACAGGTGAGGGCAGTTCTTCTTACAATTTTAACACACGGCACAATCAGGACAAGAGCACAGCCAGGTGACCTACAGGTGAGGGCAGTTCTTCTTACAATTTTAACACACGGCACAATCAGGACAAGAGCACAGCCAGGTGACCTACAGGTGAGGGCAGTTCTTCTTACAATGTTAACACATGGCACAATCAGGACAAGACTACAGAACTGAACCAAGACTGGTATCATGTGAGAGAACCAGCCATGGCCGTCCACACTTGTCAGCATGGCACATGATGATGATGATGATGAGTTAAGCATCATTACATTGAGAACATCAGAGGTATTATTGCTGGTTGGTTGGAAGGCCCTTGGAAGACTTGAGTTCTGACCCCTGAGTCCGCTGCATTGACATTGAGGTCATCTAAGCCCTGGCAAGGACTTGCATCTAACAGAGTGAGGCTGTCCTCCTGATCCAGTACTGAAATACCATCTCAAGAGGAACTGTGTGGCAGAGATTTCATTCCCCTCTCTGGAGGTCAGCATGGCTGAATGGATAAGAATGCTCCTTCTGACACATCCTGTGGGCTGATGCTGAGGTAGGGGGTTCAATCCCTACACCGGTCAGTTGGACTAAAAGTTGACTTCTCGTCCTTGACTTGGGGACAAAATTTACAAGTACCTCTGAAGTCGAAGTGGGTTCGCCTGATGGCGAGGGACACTGGTAATAATGAAAGCTAATCCACATGCAAAATTCAACCCACTGCTACTAGAAGTAGCGTGTATGGACTACGCTTGAGGTCATAGCGAGCAAGCGCAAGAAAAAAATCCCCTCTTCAAGAGCAAGAACCAGTGGGCTATGGAATAATGTACTTGAGCTTCACATCTATGGAGCAGGAATCCAGAGACACACAACAGCAAAGGATCCTGACTGCCAAAACAACATACTTAGTGCAAGAGAGGGAACTTAGACTCTTCCCAACACTAAATGGCAGACAGCATGCACAGTTGACTTCATACCTCCAATGATGAAATCAGACCAAACCAAAGCAATAAAGCTTTCAATGCACTCGTGACAAATGATTTCTGATAAATGATGTTAAACATAGAGTCAGAGTGTTAGTAAACACTGTGCAGAAATAGCAGGAATAAGAGCACCATTTTATGGGCTTTGTGTGAATTGCCAGAGGTTTGTTATTCAATGGGTCCCGTCTCATTAAAACATACCTGAAAATGAAGACGCTGACAAGTTGGTAAAGAATGCTAAAAGACTACCTCAGCCTCAGTTGGATGAGACCAACAGGTTTATAAGAATTAGCTATAGAACCAAGTGGGGATCAGATCATCCATGCTACCAGACAGATGATGCATGTTACCAACTTGACCACAATGAACAAGTGGCAATCTTTGGATTCCACACGAGATACCACTTGTTCAACAAGCTAACGATAGGAGATACCAATCAATGTGACTGTGATATAGGTAAAATAAGGGCTACACATTTGCTTCAAGTGTCCAACATATTCAGAACAGAGAAAATTATTTTGGCTTACACTTTCTCTACCTATACCTCTGTGCTCTCAAATGTGATGGAGCTATCATATCTCAGACCTACAGCAGCAAGCTGCAGTCAATTTGAGGTTGTTGAAATCCCGAAAGAGTTTGTCCTCAAAAAAAGTTTTAAAAAAAAATATATTCAGATTTATATCTGAAGGGGGAAGAGGAGGAGGAGGGAAGAGGAGGAGGAGGGAAGAGGAGGGAGGATGAGGGAAGAGGAGGAAGGAGAAGGAAGAGGGGAAGATGGGAGGAAGAGAAGGGAGAGGCAGAAGAAGAAAAAGGAGCAGCAGCAGCAGAAGAAAAAGAAGGAGAAGAAAACAAAGGAAAGGAAGAAGAAGATTAAAAAAGAAGGAGAAAAAGAAGAAGGAGAAAAGAAGAAGGAGAAAAAGAAGAACAATCAAAGGAAAGGAAGAAAAAGAAGAAGTGGAAGAAGAAGGAAAAGGAGGAGGAGGAGAAGGAAGAGGAGAAGAGAAAGAAGAGAAGACGACGGGGGGAAAATAAGCAATAGGCAGAAAAAGAAGCAGCAGCAGGAGAAGAAAAAGAAGGAGAAGAAAACAAAGAAAAGGAGGAAGAAGAAAAAGAAGACGACGAATGGAAAAGAATCAAGATACAGGAAAGGAAGAAGAAGAAAATGAAGGAAAGGAAAAAGAAGAAGTGGAAGAGAAAGAAGGAAGAGGAGAAAAAGGAGGAGGTGGATGATAAGAAGGAAGATGGGAAGAGAAAGAAGAAAAAGAGGAAGTGGAAGAGAAAGAAGGAAGAGGAGGAAAAGGAGGAGGTGGATGATAAGAAGGAAGATGGAAAGAGAAAGAAGAAAAAGAGGACAACGAAGACAAGAATCAAGATATTTTTCCCATTTGCAAAGCGGTCTCTGACAAACGACACTAAACACACACAGAGTCAACATACTTTTGCCAGTTTGAAACAAATTCAGGAGATCAAACAACGGCATGTTGTGGTTAATAAACAAAGCTGGTCGGGAATATCGCTTGTCATCCACCAGGCTTCTAACTGGTACAGCATCATCTGGGTCGAAGTTTGATCAGAGTCTTCGTCAACAGCAGAGCCACAATGTTAGTGTGGTCTGCCTCAAACACCGGCACCCGCGAGTGCCCATGCGTGATTATCTGTGGAAAAGCAGAAGAAACGTTTAACGGGTAGAACAAAGATAAACAAGTTAGTTGTTGCATATCCTTTACAGGTTGTAGCAGTCAACTCCAGCATATATTGGCTGTTTGTGATCTCTTGGCAAGTTTATGTTCAGTAGTTTGCCACTGCTTTCTGAATGACCGGCATTCATACCATTTTCATAAAAAACCAACGCAAGGCGGTCTGCTGCCAAATCGCTCGCAGCTGTGTTTCGAAAGCGTCAAGCGGGATTATGAACTGTATCTGTAATCCCTTCACCATGTAGCAGAACAAAGATAGTAGAGCATATTCATTCATTCATTCATTCATTCAGTAGCATGTCCTTTGCAGAACCTTGCTCCCATAACAACCTTCCAGAAAACCTCTTGATCATAAGCAAGATGTCCTGCGTCCGATGCACCCATTTGGAGATCATCCACCACATCCTGCACCCATCTTCTCTTTGGCCTTCCTCTTCCTCTCTTCCCAGCATATACCCCTCCATTATTGTTCTCTCCAAACTTTCGTGACGTTTCAAGTGACCAAAATATTTCAATTTTCTTTGTTTTATCGTCTTTAATAGCCGACCTTCTTCAATATTCAGCTCTTGAAGTATGGATGCATTTGTTCTTTTCTTTATCCAAGATATTCTTAGAACTCGTCTATAACATTTATATTCAAAGGCATTAATGCACTGTTCAGCTAGTTTAGTAAGTGTCCAGGTCTCACAGGCGAATGTTGCAATGGGAAAGATGCATGCTCTTAAAAATCTAATTTGTGTAGTTTAATTAGATTAATTATGTTTTAACTATTGAATACCTGTTTATTTATCTGTTCAATGGTAAAACAAATGTATATGTTTAATTTTGCATTATAAGTAGACCAAATGAATATGTTTAATATATATTTAAAGTAGAGCAAATGTTTGTTTAAAAGTAGAACAGTTATCATGTTTAACAGCTGAATGTCTGTTTATTTATCTGTTCAACGGTAGAACACATAAATAAGTAACGGACCCTTTAACACGCCTCAAGCCGCACTGGGCATATGGTGCTAAACCTGTATTTTTATAAAGCAATCAGCATTTGCTGGGCGATGTGGTCAGTATCCCACTGTCTGCCTTTATTTCCCACAACATTTTTTGGTACCCATTTTAGACTTGGTCGACGTGGGAGCCTATGTCTGGACATAAAAGGCTGTCAGACACTGCCAGTCTTATACTGATTACCATAGGCATTAGGAACCCAGTCTTATACTGATAACCATACTCCATTAGGAACCCAGTCTTATACTGATTACCATACTCCATTAGGATCCCAGTCTTATACTGATTACCATAAGCCATTAGGATCCCAGTCTTATACTGATTACCATAAGCCATTAGGATCCCAGTCTTATACTGATTACCATAAGCCATTAGGATCCCAGTCTTATACTGATTACCATACTCCATTAGGATCCCAGTCTTTTAATGATCACCATACACCATTAGGACCCAAGTCGTATACTGATCACCATATGCCATTATGGCCCCACTGGAATCTTAACGATAATGACAATAAAATACTGAGCACTAAGAATACAATTCTGTTTGTCTCATGTCTTATGTGCAAGACTTACCTCACTCATGGTTTCGTAGTCCAGCTTGGCACTGATGTCCAACATAAACACTTCATCGATGTTCAACATGGCGTCTTTGGCTGTCTTGCTCTTCATGTCCAAGCAACCCTAGTTATTGCAAGTAATACATACACACAACTATATACAGATCCATGTGTGTATGTGTGGATACATTCATACACAAATAGACATATACAGATAGGCAGACAAATAGATGAACAGATGAACTTACAAATAGATAAACTGATAGACATGCAGATAAAGAGATCCAGAGAGACAGGACAGACAGACAGGCAGGCAGACAAACACACACATACAGATAGTTAGTTAGTTGCATATCCTTTACAGGACGTGGCAGTCAACCCTAGCATTTTTTTTGGCTGTTTGTTTATGTTGGGCAGTTTGCCATTGCTTTCTGAACGACTGGCACTCATACCTTTGTATGGGATCCAACGCAAGACGTCTACTTCCAAATTGTCTGCAATTTTGTTTCGGACATGGTATGCGGGATTACGATTTACATTTATAACCTATTCGCCACAGAGCCAGTAAACAGACATAAAAATAGATATAGTAATATAAAACAGGCAGGTAGTTAGAGACAGACAGATATACAGTCAGACAGACATACAGACAGCTGTTGTTTTTTGTGAATCTTTGGAAGACTTTTTTTTTGGGGGGGGGGGGGGGTAATTCACTTGCTTTGAACTCAAGCATAGTCCATCCACATATTATTATTTTGGGTGTACTCGACTGATTTTTGCATGTTGATTAGCTTTCCCTATTGCCAGTGTCCCCAGTCATCAGGCAAACCCACTCCGACTTCAGAGGTATTTGTAATTTACGTCCCCAAATCAAGAACGAGAAGTCAACATTTTAGTCTAACTGACCGGTGTAGGGGTTGAACCCCTTACCTCAGCATCAGCACACACCGGATGTTTAAGAACGAGCACATCTTATCCATTCGGCCAGGCTTACTTCTGACTCTACGATATAATGATGATGATGATGTGTCTCTAGAAGATACAGGATTAGAGAAATTAGACGTAGACTGTCAACATTATTTGGTTATGTTATGAGAAGAAATAAATTGGAGAACCTGGTGACAACTGGCAAGATCGAGGGGAAGAGAAAAAGGGAAGGGCAGAGAAGTAAATAATTGGATGTCTTGACCACGTAGTATGGTCGAGACAAGAACACTGAGCTGATACACGACTCTGGTGATCGAGTGAGATGGCGAAACATGACGCTTACCAGCATGGCACATGATGATGATGATATTGTTGTGGTGGTTGCTGGATTATTACCTTAATGATTGTCACTTCATCCTGCGTGAGAGTATCTTCTCTGATCTTCACCCCATCAAGGTGTGACTCTTCTCCGTGAATATCGATGAGAGCCTTGAGCTGGGCCCGCCTAAAGAACGTTCCTTGATCTCTTCCCAGGCAGCAGTCCAACAGTTTTGACAATGGGTATGAGATAATAAACAATGCGCCCATTAAAAAGTAGACCAGTCTGAAATAAGCAAAACAAGTCTCAGAGTTCAAATATCTAGGCGAGAAATGAAATGGGTTGATCTGCTGTAAAGCTGTAAAAATCAAATGAATAAATTAACAATCATGGAAAATGGAATTTGTCACCTTGACAAGAACATAATCACATGTGACAGAATGTATGTGCAGCTAGAAATTCTTCATCAGCACCAAAAAAAAATAAGACACTGATCATCATCATCATTATGTGCCATGCCAATAAGCGTGGGAGGGTCATGTTTTGCCATCTCACACGATCATCAGAATTGTGAATCAGCTCTGTGTTCTTGTCTCGACCAAACTATGTGGCCAAGCCATTCAGGTATTTACTACTCTGTCTTCCCCTTGTTCTTTTCCTCTCAATCTTGCCAGTTGTCACCAAGTTCTCCAATTTATTTCTTCTCATAACCTGTTCAAAAAAATTGTGACTGTCTAAGTCTAATTTCTCTAATCAGTTTACGGTTTTCATTTGTTTCTTGCACGACGTGCTCATTGGTTTTTCTGTTTGTACATGGTAATGGTATTCTTTGCATTTTCCTCAGAAATCATATTTTCACTACCATTAGATGTTTTTCACCCCGGGAAGGTTAACCCGGTCAACAAATGCCCGCAGAAGTCGGATGTGTCGGCCCAACGGCGCAAGAACGCAGCTCTGCTGTAAACAGGCACAACGCAATCACATCCGAAAAAAAAACTCCGGATGAACGAAGAAGAAGAAGAAGATGTTTTTCAGCTTGTCTGATCTTTGCCCACATTTTACATCCATACAAAATTACAGGTATGTATGTAGCACTGCAACACTTTTTCTCATTGCAATTGATATTTTATTTAATCTGTGTCTCCTTACAATGTAATTCTAGCCCTAGTTGTTCACCATGTACACTGTTTATAAAACAATGTTTCAATTAAGTGGGCACACCATTTTGTATTCTGTAAGTTGGTAGCCTAGTTAAGTGGCCGAACCATTACATTTGCTGTTTTGTAATGAAGTCTAGCGTGGCTATTACCACCACTTTAGTGCTGATTTCATCATTTCTGATGTTTTCTCTTCTTGACATGTTGAGTATTCTTATTTCTACTATGAAAGGTTTAGTGGGGTTGATACAAAAATAATTTTTCCAAACAAAAAGCAAAAAAAAAATGTAATACATACGGTAAAAGCTTTGCTCCTATAGCCAGCCCGTACCTTGTGCAAATAGCTTGAGGCAGAACCCTTGAAACATACAAGATTATATCACAAAACATGATTATGGTTTCTAGAAACATCAGTAGTTGTTAAGAGAGCTTCTTCTTCTATTTGATAATCATATCTGTGGGTTGTATACGGACGGGCACAGGAAACATTATGAAGACAGTCTATGAACAATACAGCAAGTTGAAGACAGAAGTTAAGGTAGTTGCATGTCTTTTACAGGACATTTCAATCAACCCCAGCATTTATCAGCTGTTTGTGATTTACTAGATAATTTTATCTTCAGTAGTTTGCCATCGCTTTCTGAACAGCTGATGCCTCATACTACTGAAATCAATGCAAAGCAATCAGCTTCCAAATCGCCTGGCGTTAATTTCAAACCCATGAAACGGTATGTCAGAGAATTGTAATACTGTTTCACTTACCCTATAGGCACAGATACAATGAAACAACATATTTAAGGTGCTTGAGAAAACAGCATCATGGCTGGGAAACTAAAATACAGGGTGTATTTTTAATGATTGTAGGGTTTTTGAAAATATTGCCGTTTCAAGTTTTGTATTAACCTTTCATGTTGCATGAGTTCACAGAGGGTGAATACAAAACTTGGAATGGCAATATTTTCAAAAACCCCACAGTCATTAAAAATACACCCTATACTTTGGATATATTAAACATCGCTGTGGCTTGAAAAGACAAGTGGTGGAAAACATGGTTCCTGGAAAAACGGACAGGAATTAACCAGCATGGAGGAATGGATAAGAGCCCTCGCTCTAAACTTCCGGTATGCTGATAGCGAACCCTTACACAGGCCAGTTGGATTAAAATAATTTCTCATCCTTAACTTTGGGTTGTAAATTATCAGTACCTCAGAAGTCGGAGGGGGTTTGCCTGATGGCGAGGGACACTGGTAAAAGGACACATACACAAATCTGTCAACGCTTGAGTTCACAGCGAGCAACCTAAAATAAAAATTAAAAAACCAGCAAGAAGATGGACAAAGAACATTGAAGATGCTTAAGGCATGAGGCAGAAGAAGTGGCAGAGGATCAGGAGTCTTTCAAGTGGGCCATGATGAGACTGATGGTCTGCAACGGACCTACTATATGATGATGATGATAATGATTTTGAATTTAAGTGTGGTTCCAGCAAGGAGGGACATAAGAGGGGACATAAGAGGGACATAAGAGTTGGTTCCAGCAAGGAGGGACATAACAGGGGATATAAGAGGGACATAAGAGTGTGGTTCCAGCAAGGAGGGACATAAGAGGGGACATAAGAGTGTGGTACCAGCAAGGAGGGACATAAGAGTGTGGTTCTAGCAAGGAGGGACATAAGAGGGGACATAAGAGTTGGTTCCAGCAAGGAGGGACATAAAGAGGATATAAGAGGGACATAAGAGTGTGGTTCCAGCAAGGAGGGACATAAGAGGGGACATAAGAGTGTGGTACCAGCAAGGAGGGACATAAGAGTGTGGTTCCAGGAAGGAGGGACATAAGAGTGGACATAAGAGTTGGTTCCAGCAAGGAGGGACATAATAGGGGATATAAGAGGGACATAAGAGTGTGGTTCCAGCAAGGAGGGACATAAGAGGGACATAAGAGTTGGTTCCAGCAAGTTAGTTAGTTAGTTAGTTAGTCGACAGATCATCCTCGTTGCACATCGAACCATTCAGTCCATAAGTGCTCGGATCCCCTCCTCAGCAAATCCCGCAGCGTGTAGCGGCTAACGACGCCAGTTCTGTGTTGGTTTATCAATCTTCTTTGGCTTCCTGCGTAGTGTTCTTGTTTGGCCACCCCTCTTTTAATTTGCTGCTCCCGCAGTCTGGCCATTGTTGTAGATTCACAGTCATCACTTGGTTCTCGCAAAAGTCTCACTTCTCGTAGAGCATTCAGAATGTCAGCCTGGTCCATGGCGCGTCCGCCCTCCACAGTAGCCTCACCTGCGAGCTTGTCAGCCCGCTCATTTCCTTGTACTCCCGCATGACCTGGCACGAAGATGAAACTAATCTTTGCCAGCCGAGACCGCTTCAGAGGCAGCAACCATTCTCTTCGGATCGACCCCTCCTCTATCCTCTTGATCATGTTCATTGAGTCGCTAAGGAAACAAGCCCTAGTGAATGTCTGTGTCTCGAGCCATGTTATTGCTTTACTTACTGCCATGACTTCCATGGTCAGGCTACTTGTGGTTTCAGTGAAAGCACCAGAGTCCTCCTTCACAATTCTCCCTCCGGCCCGAGCTGTAAAGGCCCATGAGCTTCTCACATGTCGGACGACCGACCCATCTGTGTAGATGACCGCGTCACCGTCTAGCGAATTCTCGAAAATCAACGCTTGTACTTCAGCCTCAACAGCAGCCGGATTTTCTTGTCTGCATTTTCTATCTAGTTGGATGCAAACTGAAAAGGATGTTCAGAAGTCTGTTGGCACTTGCACCCACTCCTCGCCAGGTTCTAAGTCCTCAAGTGAACACACCTGTTGAAGAATGTCTTCGGCTTGACCCATCCCCGACCGTCCTCTTTTTAACCTGCTGCCCTTCACCTTCCTAATTTCACTATGCAGTGGATGTTGTGTGTTTGCGTTAATTCTGAGGTAGGTGCGTGCCCTGCAAACTTGTATTCTCTCTTCAATGGTTGGAAAATCAAGAAGGTAGCGCATCGCCCTGCATGCTGTATCTCTTGTACATCCAAGAATAATGCGCATAGCTTCATTCTGTATCCTTTCCATCCTTTCTATCTGCTTATGGCTGAGAGTCAGGATTGCCATTGCATACTCCAAAACAGACATGACCAGCCCCTCGTACAGAAGACATAGATGGCGCTGCTCACAGTTTGCTGCCGCCATCACCCGCATCGCTGCCAAACCCCGCTTGGCCTTTGTTATCACCTGGTCTATGTGCACATTATAAGCAAGGCTTCGATCAAACCGTATCCCCAGGTAATTCATTGCCTGCGTTCTTTCCACCGTCTCTGAACACAGCATTACAGTTGGTGTTGGATTGTTGACAATATGATTATTCAACGAGAACCAAGTCACTGTTGCCTTTGTTGGGTTGACCATTGCCCCAGCTTCATCACACCAAGTACTTATGCGATTGAGTTCGGTTTGTAGTTCCACAGCAACCTCCTCTCTTTCCTTACCCTGACGATACACTAAAACATCATCGGCATACGACAATGTCCTGCCAGGTCCAGTGATCTGCTCACTGGTGATTCTCACTGTGTAGGCGTTGAACAGTAATGGAGATAATGGTGATCCCTGTGGTAGGCCAGGATATATTGTTGTTGGTTCCGAAGTCCAACTGCCACATCTAAAAACTACTTTCCGTTGGTAGAGGGCTGCAGAGATCCAACTAAGGAGGAATGGACTTACGTTTAGTTCAAGAAGCTGAAACATTAAAAAATCCAGTGGTACTCTGTTGTATGCGTCCTCAAGATCAATCGCTGCAGCAACGGTTTCAGTGCCTGAGTGGAAACCTTCATAGACATCATGGGCAAAGACTGCTGCATTGGTCCAGGTTTCTCTTTTTGGACGGTACCCACCCAGGGTAGGTGGGAAAACACCTTGCCTCTCTAGTTGGCTTGATATTTTCCTGGCAATTACCTTCTCCAGCAGCTTGCCTATTGTATTCTGCATGGTTATAATTCGATATCCCTGAATTTTTTTGTGGTCTTTGTCAGGCTTCGGCAAGGGAATCAGATAGCTGTGTAACCATTCCTCCTTGATGCTAGCACTCCCTATACTGTTGTTGTACATGTCTGCTAGTTTCTCTAGCTCATTGTCGGTACACCTATTTATCATCCAGCAAGGAGGGACATAAGAGGGGACATAAGAGGGACATACGAGTGTGGTTCTAGCAAGGAGGGACATAAGAGAGGACATAAGAGGGACATAAGAGGGGACATAAGAGTGTGGTACCAGCAAGGAGGGACATAAGAGTGGATAAATCCAACATGCTTACAACATGTTTATGGATCATCGTCAACATGATCATCATCAACACATGATAGCAGTTGCTGTGGGAAATGGAGCTTGTCAGGAACCCAATATTAACTAACCTTATAACTCCTGCATAACCAGAGTTAGTGGAGGACAGCTCACGACAGGCGATCAGGACAGGCAGCCTGGTGTCACCGAGTACAGGTCAACTACGCACTAGTTGAAGCCCTGTGGTCATCATGTCATGTTACGCCGCACAGGCGACACGAGCTGTGAGAAGTGAAGGACTGACCAAACATACCTGTGTCAGGGAGACGGGTTTAGGACTTCGAGACGGACGGACAGAGAGGGTTATGCTTGTGTTTCATGATCGCTGTGAGATGACTGTAATGAGGGATGGCATGACTGACTGGTAGATTGAGATGTGCGTGTGCTGAGACAGTGAGAGAGCTATTTTGTATTATTTCATTATATGATGTATGGTGCATGTATATACTGCTGTAATAATGTACGAGTTGCGCATAGTTATGAGCGCAACTTTCACTGAATGTACTCACTGTAAATAGAGAACGTGAATAAACGGGTTTTCTTCACGTTACTGTGTGTGAGAGCGTAAACATTGAATGTGTGTGAATTGTTTTGCCCCTGTTCTGGAGAGCGAGCCGAATGTTAATATAATTGAGTCCATGACAGGGACGAAAATGGGGGTTCGTCCGGCTTTGAACTACAGGTGTGAGAAAGGGACAAATGTACCTAATTTGTTTTTAAATTGTTATTATAGCAGACTATACGTAATTAGTTAAGTATAAATGAGCGAGTGAATGAATATGTCACGTGGAAAATCCAACAACAAGAAACACGCTGCGGCCAAAATGTGCAGCGTGGGAGCCGACAATAAGAAGAACAACGCGGAGAGCCTACCGGCTAGCTGCATCAAAGAACCTGATACTACAGCTCTCACTGAAGCTTCTACGAGGGAGAAGAGTGACAGCCCAACACAGTCAAGAACCAAGTCAGCAGAGAAGAAGGAGGAGAAAGACACCAGAGTCGGAAACACCGACTCAAAAACAGCCCGATGGGTCGTCAAGCAGATTCCAGTGGAGCTGACAGACGAAGAAATCCTGAAGCAGCTACGGGAAGAGAATCTCCACATCCGATTCTTGAAGGCGGAGCGGCTCCTCACCTACTCCAAGATACCTACAACCTTGGCAGTGGTGACATCGGAGGGCAGCGAAATGCCGACCACAGTATCATTCAACAAGAGAATGCAGCAACCAGAGAGATTCATCCCAAGAATCACACAATGTTCCAGATGTCAGAGGGCCGGACACATCAGAGCTACATGTCGCAGTGGGACGGAAATATGCCGATACTGCACCGATCGCCACGCCTTCAAGGAGTGTCCACTGGCCAAGCTGGACACGGACTTCAGAGCCCCTAACAACAAAAGAAAGTGCGCCAACTGCCAGGGCAAGCATGGAGCAAGATACTTGGGCTGTCCGTACCTGCAGAGACACAGAGACGTCTTAAAGATCGCCATCATCACAAAGACTCCATTCAAGGAAGCAATGCAGAGGGGCGAGACAGCCACGGGTATAGCACAAGCCGAAAGAGATCAACTTCAAAAACAGATAGACGAGTTGAAGAGACAAGTCAAGGCACTGCTAACGCCGACCCCGAATAACGACAACGAAAAACTACTGGCGGAAATGAAGGAGATACAGCAAAACATCAAGCAAGAAGTAGAACATATGGCACTGATTAAGAAGGAGAATGAAGAGATCCTACAAACCATTAAATCAGAGCGAGAACTACAGAAAGCTGAAATGGAAATACTCCGAAACAAAACCACAGAAGCCGAACAAGAAACTACAGAGAAATCGCAGGATGAAAACCAAGAAACCGAGCCGGAATCACAAGCGAAAGCCAGCAGCCCAAACACGACGCCCGAATCACTCAAAGGGAAGCCAATATCCCACCAGACATCAGAAGAAAATCGAGATGAGCACCCTGATGTCGGCATAGAGGACGTCCCGAAGCCAGAAGTAGAAATAAGGTTTCCCGAGAGAAAGAGGCACTTCGAACTCACGTGCGAGAAATACAGAAAGCGCATGGAGGAAAAAAAAAGGAGAAGTACAAGAAACTCAACAGGGAACCAGTGCCCTGCTTCAAAGACACAATAATTCTTCCACAAATAAAACACGCAAAAGAATATGCATGGGAATACTACATTGAAGACGGAGAAATCATCCCATGGCTGAGCTCGGAGGAAGCGAGCAAAAGACAGCAAGAACTCAAACGTGGGAAGTGGACTGAAAAAAAGCGCAAGGAGGCATATCACATCGAAAGGCTTCTACAGTTACTTCACAATTGAGAAGACAAAAAAAACCAAATAAAAAGTCCTTTTAAGGACTGCAACCAGTCAAGCCAGGAGCCTGCGCCAACAAAGAAAACAGCAAGAGGAAACATGCACAAAGGACAGCCGCCGACCGATCCCCCAGCTTACGAAGCATGGAGTGGGATAACGAAAAGTCCTTATAAGGACTGCAGCCAGTCAAGCCAGACGAGCCAGGAGCCTACACCAACAAAGAAAACCACAAGAACAGACGAGCACAAAGGATAGCCGCCGACCGATCCCCCAGCTGACGCCACAGACACAAACGATACATAACCAGTCCGAGATAGGACTCACAAGACAAGAATTAGGGTGAAAAAACCCACAAAAACCACGGACCTCAACAATAACCACAGCTGATGAAGCAGGTTAGACGAGGCCGAATTTGTAATTTTTGTTTTTGAAAATTGGAATTGGAATTGGAATTTTATGACTTTTGAATTTGCATATAAGAGATTGAGAGAAAGGATTTATATAATTGTAATCTAAGGGTCATCAATTGACCCCATCGTTCAATAATGCCAGAAATGACACTATTTTGAATAAAGTGAGGTCAAACGTTTGACACTTAGACAAACAAGAAATGTACTATTTTATTTTTTTTTGCAAAGTATCTAAAAGTTACCTTACATAATTATTTATGATTGTATCTAAAGGGAAGCAATCTGATATTGGCAAAATTGATACATGCATATGTTTTTTTTCAAAGTGGTCAAATGACTACAAACTACCAAGCTAAGTCAACTAGAGGTGGACTAGGGTTACTAAAATTTGATAGGACCGGGATTAGAATATCTGGCCATAGGGGTTAGTGTTCTAGTCCTGAAGTCATCATACAGGGTGATGACTTGACGCCTAACATGTTTTTTGTTGAGAGGGAGGACGTAGCTTGAAAGATAGCGTCAATCGATTGTTAACTTCCGGTCTGTGCTGAGTCCGTTGTCAAACAAAGTACCAATCCAACCAGGGGACTATACTTGAGGCGAGTAGCCGGATGGCAACAATGAATGAAGTATACATCATACATCATTGCCAAACAGATAGCACCTTGCAATGATATGACTTTTTAAAAAAATGATATAATATTATGATCCATCAAGGGAAACAACTATTGGGTCCTGACATGAAATTAGAATGTAAACACAGACTATGTGTAGCTACCCACATAATGAAAGGGTATTCCTTTCATAAGAGAGAGGGGAGGAGCTTGTCAGGAACCCAATATTAACTAACCTAATATATAACTCCTGCATAACCGGAGTTAGTGGAGGACAGCTCATGACAGGCGATCAGGACAGGCAGCCTGGTGTCACAGAGTACAGGTCAACTACGCACTAGTTGAAGCCTTGTGGTCATCATGTCATGTTACGCCGCACCGGCGACACGAGCTGTGAGAAGTGAAGGACTGACCAAACATACCTGTGTCAGGGAGACGGGTTTAGGACTTCGAGACGGACGGACAGAGAGGGTTATGCTTGTGTTTCATGATCACTGTGAGATGGCTGTAATGAGGGATGGCATGACTGACTGGTAGATTGAGATGTGCTTGTGCTGAGACAGTGAGAGAGCTATTTTTGTATTATTTCATTATATGATGTATGGTGCATGTATATACTGCTGTGATAATGTATGAGTTGCGCATAGTTATGAGCACAACTTTCTCAAATGTACTCACTGTAAACAGAGAACATGAATAAACGGGTTTTCTTCACGTTACTGTGTGTGAGAGCATAATCATTGAATGAGTGTGAATTGTTTTGCCCCTGTTCTGGAGAGCGAGCCGAATGTTAATTTAATTGAGTCCATGGCAGAGCTTCCATGGGTTTGCCTGGAATGCTTTCATGTTGAGTTTTAAAATCAAAAAATGAAAGTCGGGGTCCTACAATGAATACTCTCATATTAATGTCCTACACAGCTCGTTGTCTTCACCAATACCTTCAATGTGGCAATGTAGCCACACGTTCATTCTTTATTCTTATCATCCAGGATTGGTTTTGTCTACCTCTATGTCATTTGTGTGCAACTGTTCCCTGGAGAAGTATTTGTAACAAGAAATTATAGCAATTATATGGCCTCAAACCAGGGTCTCCGAGCCTCAAATCTGTATACCAGAGCCCAAAACCTGGGTTTATGAGGATATTTGGGTTTGAGCCTCACATCTGGGCCTTTGAGCATTAAACCTGGGCATATGAGCCTCAAGCCTGGCCTCTGAGTCTCAAACATGGGTCTCCAAGCCTCAAACCTGGACCTATGACTTTCAAACATGGGTCTCTGAACCTCATGAACCTCAAACATACCTCTGAGCATCCAACCTGAGCCTCTGAGATTACCAAAAGCCTGGGTTCGTCACCTCAAATTTGCAGAAAGTGTCCCAGTTTCAAACTCATACGAGAGAATTTATAACACAGTAATCTGTATAATTTGAACTCTGTATAGGAGAGAGTAGGAGAGAGAGAGAGGGGGGGAGGGAGAGAGAGAGAGAGAGAGAGAGAGAGAGAGAGAGAGAGAGAGAGAGAGAGAGAGAGAGAGAGAGAGAGAGAGAGAGAGAGAGAGAGAGAGAATGAATGTTTTAGTGTTTGTGATTGGGTATATGTGTATGTGTGTGTGTGTGTGTATCTAAGGAAGTATGTGTGGGTGTGTGACTGTGTGAATGTACAACTGTATGAGTATTTGCATGTGTGAAAGTGTAAATGTGTCAATTATGTGTGTATGGGAAGGAGAGTATGTGTGTGCCTTACTGTATGTATGAATGAGGATATATGGATGTGTTTGTGAGAGAGATGGAGTAAGAGAGAGTGTATGTAAGTATGTATAAGTAAACTTTTGTTAGTGAGTTTGTGATTTGAGTGAGTATATGTGTATGCGAAGGAGTGTGTATTTGTGTGTGATTGAGTTGATGCATAACTGTGAGAGTTTTGTGTAAATTATGTATGTATGTATGTATGTATGTATGTATGTATGTATGTATGTATGTATGTATGTATGTATGTATGTATGTATGTATGTATGTATGTATGTATGTATGTATGTATGTATGTATGTATGTATGTATGTATGTATGTATGTATGTATGTATGTATGTATGTATGTATGTATGTATGTATGTATGTATGTATGTATGTATGTATGTATGTATGTATGTATGTATGTATGTATGTATGTATGTATGTATGTATGTATGTATGTATGTATGTATGTATGTATGTATGTATGTATGTATGTATGTATGTATGTATGTATGTATGTATGTATGTATGTATGTATGTATGTATGTATGTATGTATGTATGTATGTATGTATGTATGTATGTATGTATGTATGTATGTATGTATGTATGTATGTATGTATGTATGTATGTATGTATGTATGTATGTATGTATGTATGTATGTATGTATGTATGTATGTATGTATGTATGTATGTATGTATGTATGTATGTATGTATGTATGTATGTATGTATGTATGTATGTATGTATGTATGTATGTATGTATGTATGTATGTATGTATGTATGTATGTATGTATGTATGTATGTATGTATGTATGTATGTATGTATGTATGTATGTATGTATGTATGTATGTATGTATGTATGTATGTATGTATGTATGTATGTATGTATGTATGTATGTATGTATGTATGTATGTATGTATGTATGTATGTATGTATGTATGTATGTATGTATGTATGTATGTATGTATGTATGTATGTATGTATGTATGTATGTATGTATGTATGTATGTATGTATGTATGTATGTATGTATGTATGTATGTATGTATGTATGTATGTATGTATGTATGTATGTATGTATGTATGTATGTATGTATGTATGTATGTATGTATGTATGTATGTATGTATGTATGTATGTATGTATGTATGTATGTATGTATGTATGTATGTATGTATGTATGTATGTATGTATGTATGTATGTATGTATGTATGTATGTATGTATGTATGTATGTATGTATGTATGTATGTATGTATGTATGTATGTATGTATGTATGTATGTATGTATGTATGTATGTATGTATGTATGTACGTACGTACGTACGTACGTACGGTAGGTATGTATGTATGTATGTATGTATGTATGTATGTATGTATGTATGTATGTATGTATGTATGTATGTATGAATTTATGCATGTGTGTGTGTATGTGTTTCTGGCTGCCTGCCTGTCTCATAACATGGTACTATGCATTGTTTATCTTCACAACTTTCATTTTAATTTTTCCCCCCCATGTAAATGTATCATGAAGGCTAATAGACTACAATGGCTGGGGCATATAGAAAGAATAGAAGATAATAGGGAAACAAAACTCGCTTACACTCAGGAAATAAATGACCGTAGACCCCGAGGTAGACCAAGAAGGTGGTGGAGAGATAATACATATACAGACCTACAAGCACTTGGAATCAACGACTGGCAAGAGAAGGTCAACCAGAGAGACGAATGGAGACGGATTGTATCTGCAGCAAAGAACCTCAATGGCTCGGAACGCTGAAGAAGAAGAAGATGTAAATGTAACATGCACAATAGATAATTGATGTACGAAAGATGGGTGATTAAAAGGGCTAAATGTAAGACGGGCCTATGTGCCCAATTTGTGACCCTTTGAAAATAAAGTTTGTTCGTTCAAAAATAAAGTTTGTTCATTATATAACATTACAACAAAGTAACAATGAACACTTACTCTCCAAAAATGAAAACTGCTGTCACAGAAATGATAATAGCCAAGATAGGATTGGAGATTCTGTCCAAGAAAATTGGCATTGCCTCTACAGCAACTGAGTTTGAAAGGAGTAACGTGACCAGCAGTAAGTGATGCTTCTTCACAACAGGTAGGATGCGAGCAGCGTACTTCCGCTCATTTGGAGTTCCACCATCTTTCATGGTGATCAAAGTGGTTAAATCTAAAGACAAGAGGCCGATAGTGAGACCAGACATCACACCTGAAAAGAAAAACATCAAAAATAAAATTACCCGTAATCACTTAAAAAACTAAAACCTGAGAATAGTATAACTAGAAAAGACTTTGGAATCCATAGGGCAAAAGAAAAATAGGAAGAATTAAAACACACAAAATAGAAGAGAAATACAGATAGAAAAACAATAAGGAGAAGACATGGACAAACTGCATGGGATAGCTACGGATAAGACAGCTTGGAGTTAGTCGTTTGCATACGAATGTGGGGGGGGGGGGGGGGAGGCTATATCTCAGTGGGGGATGATGGGTGAAAGAAAAATGTTTTTAAAGTCACTATGTCATGGCAAATATTCTGAGAAAATAGAAATAGGACGAAATTGAGAAATTTCGTTATACGTTTGGCTATGAGTTTAAAAAAATTATTGACGGTGATAAATTACTACAAAATTAGCCTTAAATAAGTAAAATATGTACATAAAATTGCACAATTTATGTTAGAGGAAAATATTCTGAGAAAATGGAAATGGCACAACATTGAGAAATGTGGGATGGTCGGTCATGAGGACGGTGATAAGTTTTAAGTTAGCCAATCACTACAAAATTAGCCTCAAACAATGTGTTTACAATAGACTAAGTAAAATATGTGCATAAAAGTGCACAATTTACTATGTCACGGCAAACACTGGGAGAAAATGGAAATGTCACATAATGGAGAAATTTGGTCATACGGCCGGTCATAAGTTGTAAACAAAATTTTAAGTTGGCCAGTCACCACCAAATTAGTTTTAAATAATTTCTTTACACCGGATTTGTTCATATATGTGCATATAAGTGCACTATTTGCTTTGCCAGGGCAAGCATTGTGAGAAAATGGAAATGTCACAAAATTGAGAAATTACAAACATTTTAAGTTGGCAAATCACTAGAAAATTAGCCTAAAACAGTATGTTAATACCAGATTAAGTAAAATATGTGCATAAAAGGGCATCATTTGTTTATTATCGCTGCGTATGGTTAAAAAAAAACAAACTCGGCAGTTTGAAATAAAAATGAATAGGCTGCTGTTTAGACAATGTTTCACTGCTGTAATACCTACTCACTACAGAATAAATATAATAAATGTGATACAAGAGAAAACACACATTCAGATCTTCTTTGGTACTACGGAGTTTGTGCAAAGTTCAGAGACTGATAAAGATATCGGGTGCAAGGACAGTTTTCCTTGACCAAAACTGAAGAAGGAACAAATGAGAATAACAGGGATGTTTAAAAGAGGGCGTGAAAGATACAGGTAGATTGAGGTGGAGGAGAGTGATAGAAGATGAGAAAGATAGAAAGAGAGAGACTGAGAGAGAGAGAGAGAAGAAAGACAGAGAGATACAGAGAGAGATAGAAGGAGCGAGACAGAGAGAAAGATAGGAGAGAGACAGAGAAAAAGATAGAAGGACAAAGACAGAGAGAGAAAGAGACAGAGAGAGATGGAGATTAAGAGAGAAGGATACGAAAGCAGAGGGTAAGTAAGAGGGGTATGAGAGATAAAGAGAATAAACAGAGAAAATCCACGAGATAGAAGATGTAGTAGACATGCAGTAGAATGGTGGGAGGACAGAGAATGAGGTAACAAGACACAGAGGCGAAAGGGGCGGAGTGTGTGTATGTGTAAGTGTCTGTGTGTACGTTCGTGAGAGTATTTTGTCTCTTTAAGATAGTTTTATAGCAAAAAAGTCAATGTAGGTTTGAGTTCAGACAGACAGACATATAGATGTTCAATTCTGAAAACCATTTCCCTTAAGAAGAAGCCATATAGGCTTTAGTGAAATATGAGGGCAAGGACAGAGTCGTTCAGTAAGAGGAGATTGTGATATTACGGAATTTCAATCATCCACATTCTCTGTACTAAAGCAAACAACAAGTAAAAAACTGTAACACTGGTTCAGTATGACGTGTCCACAAATAGCTTGAGAAAGCTAAATTTAGTAAGTCGTGTCCTACAAGTGTTTGACACAAGCGTCCGATGTAGTCATCTTTAAAAATAGACCAGTCGTCACTAATCAACCATTCATGATTTTATGAATAACCCTACCAAAACAACTTTCAATTGGATGACCCTCGACTGACACGGCATAGTTCAGGGCCATAGTAAAATTATTTTTCAAGGCGAACGTGTCATTGCTAGGTAACACAACATATTTGGCAATGAAGTTTGGATACAGAATTGTTGACACATGACTGTCACAAGAAAAGGATACTTTTCATTGGAAGAGTAGTAGCATGGCTATGACGTCAGGACAACTAGTGATGACGTAGTCTGCACAGGCCAGCATCTCATAAAGTTAGGACACAGTTTGTATCTTCAACCATTTCAGTTTTCGCCGACTAAGTGAGAGACACATACAGACTTTCGTCTGTATATTTTCGTTACTTTCGTCACTCCATATAGTCCTATTCTTCTTGTACCTGCCTTGCTCTCTTGGAATTACCCTGTAAGTGTATTCGCTTTAGACATTTTTATAATACCTAAAGATGTGAGAAAAGTGCTGTGTAATATTGTAAAATATGTGCCGGTGAAATGTGTTATTTCGATTAAGGATTACTGAATATTCGCTAGCTGCAACCTAACTTTTAAATGAATTACCATGCTAGGTCAAACAGCATCTTGCCATGCGTGGACTCTCTTCTATTATGATGGAGTATTCTGAAAGCTACAAGAATTTATCTTGCTTCAAAAGGCAAATCATTATCTTTTCTTTCTTGAGCTTCAGTAACTTGAAATGTGTGCTCATCATTGGCTGTGAAACCATGTCTTGATTCTTGCACGTGATAAGGAGTCTTCTCCGCACTGAAGTGACTATTCTTATGGGTTGCTGTCTGGACATGATGTGCACTTATTCAACTGTCACACATCTTTTCTTGATTATGTTCTTGGAATATTCAAGGGAATAATATATTCGTGCTGAAGATAATTTCTCATGATAAAAGGAAACACTAGTTAGATAGTGCGTGTTTCACAGGACGTTGCATTAAAGGCCAGCATGAAATTTGTCTACAATTAGTCTGACGGTGATTTACGTTCAGTGCTATGTCCAACGTGTGAGTGAACACCTAACGGCAGATTCACTGGAGTTTGTTGCAACTATAAGCCTGTGGAAGGAACAGGTGTTCGAATTTATGTCGTTTACCCCCATTTACTGGAGATGGGCTGACAAAGGCAAACTTACATTCAATGGGTTCGAACCTGTGTTGACATGATGAGATAATTATTTAAATGCCACCTTGGATGATTCTTGTAATCATAATTTATGACAATATTGGTGTGTTATTTATGCTGTATGTTTCACAATTGTGTATGTTGGATGTTTAATGACATTTGACGAGTTATGGACAGAACAGAACATGATAGGACTTAGTAGGACGTCTGCTTTGCACAAAGACGATATTCTTCCTATAATTTATGTTCTGAGTAAATTTGACAATCGTATTCATGTGGTGACGTGTATCTTGTTGAACGTCAATAATTCCCTGTGACGATTCATCTTCACTTGGTGACAACACAGTTCCTTGTCTATGTCATTTGCTCAACTGGATGTTCCTGAGTCATCATGATAGTTTGTTTTTGTTTTGACATTATACCAACATGTTGTAACATCTCAACGAATTATTAATTCAATGGACATTTGCCATAACAAATAATTAATATCATCGATCATTTTATCAGCTGGTATTTGTCACAATACATGTTTGTTATAAACTAACATTTATTTCCCATAGATGATTGTTACGGTGATTGATTTTTCTCAACACAGATGTTTACCATCACTTGTACTTGAGTTTAATGTAACATGATTATCTTTTTCCCATTTCGATAGAAAGAACCTGGAAGATCCAAATAATTCCTATTGTTTATTTCAGATGATGTACCATACTTCACACATAACATACACCACAATATTTTGATAGATTTTACAGAGATATAGCTATTCGTTTTTGTTCAGTTCGATAGGAAGGTGGGCTTCTTGTGATGTCCTATGCAACATTTTGTGTCTGACACCTACTATGAAGACCGGGGAAGGCTATAACTCACCCTGTATCTACAACTGAGGTTCTTTTCGTCATGTGAAAGTGATGAGGAAAGACTGCCTTCGTATTCATGGGAGTCTTACCATTTGCCTTCCACTGCCATATTCAGCCTTAGTCCTAGAGTGCCGCCTGCTGCTATGAATACAAGCTAAGTACTTGATACTAGATATTCAATGTATACACACATCCACATACACAGTGAACTATAGGTGAACTAAGAAAGTGCCATACAACACCAATTGTGTGGAGATTCCTTGCTGGAGGAATATAAGACTCTTATAAACAATTTAGTAATTTTATACTGGTGGACTTTACTTGAATATGAATATTTGTGAATTCTTCTTTGTGTAAGATCCATCATATTCATCTGCCACCAGAATTCATTCAATACAGTGTGAAAAAAGAAATACAAAATTGTGATTGTGTTTTCTTAACCCTTTAAAAGGTGGAACGGCCATTTACGTCCGATACCGTAAACGGGCGAAACGTCCCAAACCTCCCGATACTATTATGCGTTGTAAAAACGCGATCTCTCGGCTTTCCGATACTTCAGATGGCTACTTTCGCTTTCACCGATAGCTTGACAACGTGGCCGCCATTTGTAAGCACCTACTATGAATTTGAACGGACTATTACGGACTTTTTTTGAAAGTTTTCGGGGTTTTTACGCTTAGTTTTTCAAAATGGATTTTGGCGATTCTTCAAGTGATAGCCGAGATTTCGCTAGGTTCAATTTAAATGACATTAAAGGGCACGATGTTGACTATTAATCGCAGCTAGATATCAGTGAAAAGAGTTACTTTGCATTAGCAGTCGTGAGTCGGACTTTAAACAAAGTGATAATGATTCTGAAAATGTGTTTGTAAATTGCCATATAGATGACGGAATATCACAAACAATATGCTGTATTTCGTAAATATTTGTGTTCATATATGGATTACTGACAACAATCACATGAGTAACATATTCTGAATGCTTTTCCCTTCATTGTGTTGTTTATTTAACTAAAATCGGTTGACTAACACCTTATTTGTGATGTTTTTACTAATGCAACCCAAAATTTTACCGAACCTGAAAAAATCTTGCCTGTTCAGGGCTAAAAAACGGACAAGCGTCTGCCCTGTAAAGGGTTAAAGTTTTAATGGAATTGGCAGTTGCCTGTTGTGACTATTTGTTCAAACAGACAGTGTATACTTTTAATTAATAGAAGTCCCCTGTGGATGGGTTAAAACTAGGGGGAAACCATATTTGAAGAGTAGAGCTGAATCCTCTGGTTTTTCCCAGTGACTACCCAGGACTTCTCTTACCCTGTGCATGGAAGCTCAGTGTCTTTATTCATACTACTTAGAGTGGGGAAATACTCTATAATACTTCTCTGATCACTCTTGGGGGTTTGAGCCATTTTCTGGCCTCCTGTAACAGGGGAACTCTGTCTGGTTTATCCATACCCTGGACCCTAAACAATCTTTGAGTTTTAATTCATTTTCTTTTTCCTTTTTTGCAATACCCCTCAGAGACAAGCAGACAAATGTACCCCTCTAGGCTTTTTGTCTTAATAATACGATGTTTAGGATGTGATGAGGTAGGGCAAACATTGAGACACTCTCTTCTTGTGCATTTTATATGAAAGAATTCAAAATTAGAAAAGTGAGCAAAAGATTGCCAGAGGAGGTATGTCATGTCATTTTTCCACCACCTCTACCATGTTCAACCTCTGAAAAGTTAGTTGCATATCCTTTACAGGACATAGCAGTCAACCCCATCATTTTTGTGCTGTTTGTGATTTCTTGACAAGTTTAAGTTAAGTAGTTTGCCAAATTTTGTAATGAACTACCGACACTCATACCATTGTATTAAAACAAATGCAAGGTGGCCTGCTAGCAAATCTCCAGCAGCTGTGTTTTGATAATCACATGCGGGATTACGATTGCGCCCATATTACTATTCCCTTGGCTGGTTATATACTGATATCCCCTCTGCCGTGCGTCCACCTTGACGAGGTAGAGGGGCTTGCGCGTTCCAATGACCCCAAGAGCTATGCCGACGGTAGCACAGCTACTGGTAGGGTCACCCATGTCGGACAGGTCAAGGGAGAGGGACCAGACGAAGTGACGCACAAACCTGCTGCCTTGTAGGTAGACTGGGGACAGTCAAAGGCTAGGGATAGCATCCCGAAAAATGCTTGTCGAAATCGGATGTACTGAGCCACAGGCTTGACAAAGAAGTGCAATGTAACTTTATCATTTCATGATGCCACAGATGAAAATTAATCGTTATGGTGCTAATCCCGTGAAGTCCCATCAGGCGGTGATAGTGCCGGGCCCCCTGCCTCGAGGGGGTCCACCCATGACTACTGGTGGTCACCTTCCCCTGTGCTGTGGAGTCAAGGCACAGAGGAGTAGGTTAAGAGCTATTGACCAAATACCAAGGACACTCAACATACTACAGTGGAATGCCGAAGGAGTTTATAACAAGAAAGAATCCCTGACACAGCGTCTTCATAAAGATAGAATAGATGTGGCATGCATTCAAGAGACACACCTCAACGCCAAGCGCAAATTTTCAGTCAGGGGATATCAGGCCACACGTTTCGACCGCGAAGGACATAAAGGAGGAGTTCTAATACTTACACGAAATACAATACCTTGCAGCGAAGTATCTGTGATCTCTGACAACCAAACAGAAATTATAGGTGTTGATATAATGATAAAGGACGTGAAAATAAGAATTTACAATCTTTATAGCCCAGCAGATAAGGATCTTACACTCTCAAACATGAAAATAACTGACACAAATTGCATTATTGTCGGAGACTTTAATAGCCGTTCAGAAAGATGGGGATACCCAGATACTGACAAAAGAGGAGATGAAGTGGAGGACTGGGAAATAGACTCAAATCTCCATCTACTCAACAAAGCGGATGACACACCGAGCTTCTACTCCAGAAGATGGATTACCACTTCTACTCCAGACTTAGCTTTCTGCACAGGAGACATCCTCCACAAAATCGACCGCCATGTGCTGGACCAATTAGCAGGTAGTGACCACAGACCAATCAAGCTTGTAATGAATATGGAGTATGTTCCACAGGAGCAAAAGCCCTTGCCCCGCTGGAATTACAAACGAGCAGATTGGGACAGATTTGCCACACTAACAGACAAATATTGTGAAAACATAAATACACGATATGGCAACATGAAGCAAATGGTGGAAAGTCTAAACAGAGCAATAATACAGGCAGCCACTGAGTCCATTCCAAGAGGAGCGAGGAAAAATTACAAACCATACTGGACTGAAGAACTACAAAGTTTGGAGGACAAAGTTGAAGATGCCAGGAAGACAGCAGAGAGAGAACAAACAATTGAAGCGAACATCTCTCTCAAAGCCATCTCAGCAAAATATAAAAGAACAGTAAATCAAACAACAAGAGATTGTTGGAGGGAAAAAACAGAAAACCTGAATTTTGACAGGGATGGAAACAAACTATGGAAACTAGTGAAAGCCATGAACAATGAAGGACCTAGAAACAAACAAATAACAATTAAACAAGGAAATGCCTTGCTTACAGGAAAAAAGGCTGCAAATGCACTAATGGAACACTATGCCAGTGCAAACCACATTGATATTACAACCGAACAGAAGAAAGCAATCAAAGATAAACAGATACATCATAGTAATACAGAGACAGCAGCAGAATATATGATGGCAAATCTAACAATGGAAGAAATGGAACAGGCAATGAATACCCTAAAAAAGAAGAAATCACCAGGAAAGGATGGAATCACAAATGAAATGCTAATAGGACTAGGGACAAAGGCAAAAAAGAAACTACTAGCAGTCCTAAATTACAGCTGGAAGAGGGGAATAGTCCCACAGGCATGGAAGGAAGCTATACTAATACCAGTCCCAAAGAAAGGAAAAGACCTGGAAGAACCAAATGGCTATCGACCTATCAGTCTACTTAGCTGTGTAGGAAAATTAATGGAACGCATTATCAATGGCAGGCTAACATGGCATCTGGAAGAAAACAAACTCTTAACACCACACCAAGCAGGATTCAGAAAGTACAGATCCACTGAAGATCAAATAACCTATATAGCTCAGGAAATAGAGGATGCCTTCCAAGAGAAAACGCACACACTAGCGGTCTGGATAGATTTAGAAAAAGCATTTGATAAAGTATGGAAGGAAGGACTGAAAGTAAAACTGCAAAAAATGCATGTTTGTGGGAAAATGTACAAATGGATCAGCCACTACCTTGAGAACAGAACTGCCAGGACAAAAGTACAAGGACAAACCAGCAAAATGATGCTGTTGGAGCAAGGTGTCCCCCAAGGAGGAGTTCTTTCACCAACATTATTCCTAGCATATATAAACGACATCACGGAAAATTTTCCAGCCAGAGTACACACATCATCCTTTGCAGATGACCTAGCCATATGGACATCTGAAGAATATATTAGTACAGCTAACAGCAGAATACAGCAAGCCCTATTAGCACTAGAGGACTGGTCAAAATCATGGCTAGTGAAGATAAGTGAGGAGAAAACAACATGCACAGTGTTCTCCCTCTCAAATAAAACTCAGCAACCTAAGCTGGTATTGAATGGAAAAATATTGCGCCATGAAGAAAATCCAAACTATCTCGGAGTCACCTTTGATCGTCGCCTGACATGGAAAACACAGGTTGAGAAAAATCGAACAAGAGCAAGGCAAAGAATGGCAATCATGAAAAAGCTTGCTGGTACAACGTGGGGAGCAGATGAGAAAGTTCTCAAGAAGCTATATACTGGACGGGTGAGGCCAGTACTGGAATATGGCATTGCAGCTTGGGCAACAGCAGCTAAGTCAAACTTTAACAAAATAAGTAGAGTCCAAAACCAAGGAATGCGAATCATAACTGGAAGCCTGAAGACAACGCCTATTAATGAACTAGAAAAGATCACTTGTTTACAACCAATGCAGGACAGAAGAGATAGCAGAGCCCAGCAACAAGCAGAAAAATTTAGAAGATTGACAGACCACCCTATGTATAACAGGTGTAATGGTTTTGGAAAAGGAAGACTGAAGCGTAGCAACTTTGTAGAAACTGCAAAACGAAAGATTAGGGCAGATCCCATACTTAACATATCAACAGTCAAGCCCATTTACTATGCACACAACTTCCCAGCTTGGAGACAGCAGCAACTGCCTGAGATGATAGAAAACATTCCTGGTATTGAGAAAAAGAACACTCAGCATGAAACCGAAAGAAGAGAAATAACCCTAAACTACATAAAAGAACATTACCCAAGCAGCAATTGGACCCATGCATATACAGATGGATCAGCCAAAAATTCAATAGAGAATGGAGGAGGAGGAATTCTCCTAAATTTAAAAAATGGAGTGAA
This sequence comes from Cepaea nemoralis, assembly GCA_014155875.1. Classification (NCBI taxonomy): domain Eukaryota; kingdom Metazoa; phylum Mollusca; class Gastropoda; order Stylommatophora; family Helicidae; genus Cepaea; species Cepaea nemoralis. The sequence goes on from JACEFZ010022709.1 coordinate 154,137, forward strand.
AAAAACACATTCAGTGGCAACTGGAAAGTTTTCAAGTAACTTCAAAGCAGAGGTAGAGGCTCTGAAAACTGCAGCAGAAATGCTCTTGATGGAGGAAAATAAAGAGAAGCAAATAGCTATCTTCACAGATGCAAAGTCAGCTGTCTCAATACTGAAGAGCAATAACAGCACAGAAATAGCTGACCTAAGAGCAGCACTCCATGGTCTAAGCCAGAAATCCAAAAAAGTTGTAATACAGTGGATCCCATCACATTGCAGTATACCTGGAAATGAAGAGGCTGACAGACTGGCAAAAGAGGGCGGACGACTACCACAGCCTGACATAGACATAACTTACAATGAGGCAAAGAGGTTGATAAAAAGCACCTATAAAACCAAATGGGAATCAGAGCATCCAGGCCACCAGAAGGATGATGCATATTACAAACTCGACCGAAGAGAACAAGTAGCAATCTTCAGACTCCGCACAGGACATAACAGGCTGAAATACCACTTGTTCAATAAACTAAAAATAGGAGATACCGATGAATGTAATTGTCGAACTGGAAAAATGACAGCAAAACATTTGCTGCAGGATTGCCCAATATATGCAGAACAGAGAAAGATATTTTGGCCCACACCTGCTTCATTTGAGGACAAGCTCTATGGAGATATCAACAAGCTCAAGTTGACCGCAGCTTACTTTAACTACATACAGGTTGACATTTAAAGGTGTATGAAGAAGTATTCAGACTGCCACACTTCATACCACAGGTATGTCGGTTACAAAAGCCTCCCAGAGGCATGAAATGGAATATTGCTCGGATAGCAAATCCATTACGTGGAAAGTCCGAATCAAAAGCTCACTGTGTGGGCTTCAAATAAGGTGGAAAAAGTGTCCTAGTGGCACGAAATGGAATATTGCTCGGATAGCAAATCCATTGCGCGGAAAGTCCGAGTCGAAAGCTCACTGTGTGGATGTCATCTGCACACTGCATTCTTCTGGTTTCCGGAAGAACAGCCTATGGTGAACGGAAGGCCCAATATACGGAAGTGAGGCTAAGCAGCCATGTGCAGGACGTGACGATTCCTTGGGTGAGCCCAGTACCAGAGCGCTGTGTGTTGGCTCTGCAATTATGGAAGCCTCCTTGGATGGCGGGGAATGCCCATGGTCTGCCCCTGCCTTCCCTTGAGGGCTGACCAGGATGTCTTTGGCTGTTCTATATGGGCCAGCTAGAATGGGAGATAACACCACACCAGTGAGAGTCAAACGTCCTAAGAAACCCTCGGGAAGGTTAACCCGGTCAACAAATGCCCGCAGAAGTCGGATGTGTCGGCCTAACGGCGCAAGAACGCAGCTCTGCTGTAAACAGGCACAACGCAATCACATCCGGAAAAAAAAAACTCCGGATGAACGAAGAAGAAGAAGATATACTGATATTCCATTGGCATTTAGGCATTAGATTTAAAAAAGAAGAATGTGTGTGTGTACGTGCACACGTACAAGGGTGATAGGTAATTTACTACAGTACTACTGATACTATAGTCTGTCCAGAAATGAATGCTTTCATTCACGATCCATTAATTTGAAAACTGTCTGTCGCATCGTTATGAAATTTTTCCTGCCATCTTATATTTACCCCCACCCAAGGAATATGTCTTTGATAGGTCCAAAAGCAACTTAAATCATGGAAAGCGGCAACATTTCTTTGATGTTTTGGCGAAAAACTAGTGAATCCACGCTAACAAACTTGTTTTACAGTAATGCCCCATTCCACTAAGCGACGCTCTTGCCAATCCCATGTCCCATGAGAAAATTAACTATTCATCCCTAATATTTCCGTGTGAAGTCGTAATACATTTAATAATGTGCACTTCATCTCTGACCCGTAAATTATATACTGCATATAAACAAACTTTGAAATTTGCTGCACAATCTCTAGAAAAAAATGTTTTTGTTGGGTGAACATAATGATAAGGTTATATGGTAAATCTCACCATTTCCCCTCAATTGGTTACTGAGATATGGAATTTTATTTTCAATCAATCAATCATGTGCCATGCCGGAAAGCGTGGGCGGTCATGACTCGCCATTTCACTCGATCACCAGTGTTCGTGGATCAGCTCAGTGTTCCTGTCTCGTCCATGCCATGTGGCCAAGCCCCAATTTTTTCCCCCCGGGTTTTTTTCCTTCCTTTCAAAAATTTTTTTTTCCTCCTTGGTCTATTCCCTTTTCGTCTCC
>JACEFZ010022710.1:0-82500 GCA_014155875.1 Cepaea nemoralis
TCACATAGTATACCTCACTTAGTATACCTCACATAGTATACCTCATATATTTCACCTCACATAGTATACCTTAGAAAGTATACCTCACATAGTAAACCTCACATAGTATACCTCAGATAGTATACATCACATATTTCACCTCACATAGTGTACCTCACATAGTATACCTCACATATTTCACCTCACATAGTATACCTCACATAGTGTACCTCACATAGTATACCTCACATAGTATACCTCAGATAGTATACCTCACATATTTCACCTCACATAGTATACGTCAGATAGTATACCTCACATATTTCACCTCACAAAGTATACATCACATAGTGTACCTCACATAGTATAACTCACATATTTCACTTCACATAGTATACCTGACATAGTATACCTGACATAGTATACCTCACATATTTCACTTCACATAGTATACCTCACATAGTATACCTCACATATTTCACTTAACATAGTATACCTCACATAGTGTACCTCACATAGTTTACCTCACATATTTCACTTCACATAGTATACCTGACATAGTATACCTCACATAGTATACCTCACATAGTATACCTCACATATTTCACTTCACACAGTATACCTCACATAGTATACCTCACATATTTCACCTCACATAGTATACATCAGATAGTATACCTCACATATTTCACCTCACATAGTATACCTCACATAGTGTACCTCACATAGTATACCTCACATATTTCACTTTACGTAGTATACCTCACATATTTCACTTCACATAGTATACCTCACATAGTGTACCTCACATAGTATACCTCACATATTTCACATCACATAGTATACCTTACATATTTCACTTCACATAGTATACCTCACATAGTATACCTCACATATTTCACTTCACGTAGTATACCTCACATAGTATACCTCACATATTTCACTTCACATAGTATACCTCACATAGTGTACCTCACATATTATACGTCAAATATTTCATTTCACATAGTATACCTGACATAGTATACCTCACATAGAATACCTCACATAGTATACCTCACATATTATACCTCAAACAGTATACCTCACATATTTCACTTCACATAGTATACCTCACATAGTATACCTCACATAGTATACCTCACATAGTATACCTCACATAGTATACCTCACATATTTCACTTCACATAGTATACCTCACATAGTTTACCTCACATAGTATACCTCACATAGTGTACCTCACGTAGTATACCTCACATATTTCACTTCACATAGTATACATCACGTAGTGTACCTCACATAGTATACCTCACATAGTATTCCTCACATAGTGTACCTCACATATTATACCTCACATATTTCACTTCACATAGTATACCTCACATAGTGTACCTAACATAGTGTACCTCACATAGTATACCTCACATAGTATACCTCACATAGTATACCTCACATAGTGTACCTCACATAGTGTACCTCACATAGTGTACCTCACAAATCTTACTTCACATAGTATACCTCACATAGTATACCTCACATAGTATACCTCACATAGTATACCTAACATAGTATACCTCACATAGTATACCTCACATATTTCACTTCACATAGTATACCTCACATAGTACACCTCACATACTGTACCTCACATAGTATACCTCACATATTTCACTTGACATAGTATACCTCACATAGTGTACCTCACATATTGTACCTCACATAGTATACCTCACATATTTCACTTCAAATAGTATACCTCACATAGTATACCTCACATATTTCACTTCACATAGTATACTTCACATAGTATACCTCACATAGTATACCTCACATATTTCACTTCATATAGTATACCTCATATAATATACCTCCCATAGTGTACCTCACATAGTATAACTCACATATTTCACTTCACATAGTATACCTCACATAGTGTACCTCACATATTTCACTTCACATAGTATACCTCACATATTTCACTTCACATAGTATACCTCACATATTTCACTTCACATAGTATACCTCACAAAGTGTACCTCACATAGTATACCTCACATAGTATACCTCACATAGTGTACCTCACATAGAATACCTCACATAGTGTACCTCAGATAGTATACCTCACACAGTATACCTCACATGTCATACCTCACATAGTATACCTCACACAGTATACCTCCCATATCATACCATATCATATCATACCATATCAGTAGTTGAACTTATGAGAGATCGCGACAGGGCTCACAAAAATAGAGATCTAACTATGTACCGTAGTCTGAGAAACAAAGTTCAATATGTTATTCGGAAGGAAAAGAAAAACTATTTTAAGAACATAGTAATAGATAAAACCAACACTAAAGATATATGGAAAGCAATTAATACCTTGACAAACAAACACAAATCATCACAATCATTACCATCAAATCAGGTTACATGTGATCAATTCAGTAGATACTTTCAGTCCGACATAAACCAACTGAAGGCTGCAATACCAGATGCGCCTCATGACATATCTTTATTATCATCATTCTGTGAGAACAAATGCTATGGACACATTTCCTATAACATACCGCTAATGACGACAACTGAAGTATTTACTCATCTCCGTAATCTAAAAAACAATAACTCATCAGGACTAGATGGAATTAGTCGTCGGATCCTTCGCCATGCTGCACCGGCGATCTGCGAGTCACTAACTTTTATATATAATCAATGTCTAACCAGAGGCCACTTCCCATCAGCCTTTAAAATCGCTAAAGTGTATCCTCATTTAAAAGCTGGTCCTCTAGACGATCGTCTCATGAGTAATTATCGACCAATTTCCATATTATCCTCATTATCCAAACCGCTAGAAAAGCACATCCACAAAACAACACTAGATCACTTAGTTCGCCATAAACTGATAGTTGACAGTCAGTCAGGATTTCGGCCAAAATATTCTTGCCATACGGCACTAACAAACATGATAGAAAACTGGCATCAAAATATTAACAACAATACTCTATGTGGAGCGGTGTTTATAGACTTTAGGAAAGCATTCGATATGATAGATCATACTATTCTAATTAAAAAACTAGAAACAATGAAAGTAAGTTTTAATATAGTGACATTAATAAAATCATTCTTATTAGACAGAAAGCAAGTAGTATCACACAATAAAGTTTTATCTCAAGCCATTACCATTAATATTGGAGTACCTCAGGGGTCTATTCTTGGCCCTCTATTATTTGCCATTTATATAAATGATCTTCCATTAAATCTGTCGTCGTCCTGCGATCTATTTGCTGATGACTGCACAGTATATACAAACGCTGTTGATCGTAATGTGCTAGAATTATCCTTGCAACAGGAAATAAATAGTGTAGTTAACTGGAGTCATGCAAACCGCATGCAAATTAACATTACTAAAACAAAGTCTATGTTAATAGGAACCAGGCAAAGACTTCACACTCTAAACTCGCAGAGGACTCTTCAGCTGCACATTGGCAGCACGCCTGTAGAAAGTGTCACCGAGCACAAGACACTGGGTGTTATCATAGATCAAAATCTAACTTTTAACTCACATGTTCATGCTCTAGTTAAACAAATAGCCAAAAAAGTATACCAACTTGCCAAAATTAAAAATTTCCTTGACGAAAACACAAGAAAGATATTCTATACTTCTCATATACAAACACATATTGATTACTGCTCCACAGTCTGGGATGGATGCTCCAAATCAATAACAAAACGCCTATATTCACTCCAGAAAAGGGCAGTGCGTTTAATTAATGGTGAAAAGCTTACCGACAATTCTAACCTATATAAACGTCTCCGGTTACTGCCACTCCACAAGCGCCTGCTTTTTAATAAGACCAAACTAATTCACAAAATCCTATTTCAAAATGCTCCAAGCTACCTTTGGCCATTGTTTAAATATAACGCTAGACATAGCGAACGACTAAATATACTTCATGTCCCTAAACCTAGGATAGACATATAAAACAAGCTTAGCATACTCTGCCGCTCAGTTGTGGAACAATCTTCCACAAGAAATCAAAGACACCACCAATCATGATACATACATTCGCAACCTGTTTGAACACTACCTTAGTACAGACTACATGCCCCCATAACAAACAACACAAAAAAGACAATAATGGTAACTTATCCCAAACGACAACTAGCCAAAAAACATTCCCTTATGTATGGCACGTTACACTCTCCTTAGGTATTTATAATGCCCATGTTAAACACTGCCTCAGTGAGTCATTTGTTATTGATTATTTTTCATGCGTTTTAATGTTCTTTTGTTGTCAAAAGTTGCTTCATAAGTGAAGTTGAATGAAAGAATGTATGAGAGGAAATAGAGAAGAAGGGCAGAATGTCAGACGGGCCTGCGTGCCCAATTCTTAACCCTTTGAAAATAAAGACTTATTATTATTATTATTATTATTATTATTATTATTATTATTATTATTATTATTATTATTATTATTATTATACCTCACATAGTATACCTCACACAGTATACCTCACATGTCACACCTCACATAGTATACCTCACACAGTATACCTCACATATTTCACCTCACATAGTATACCTCACACAGTATACCTCACATAGTATACCTCACATGTCAACCCTCACATTGTATACCTCACATGTCATACCTCACATAATATACCTCACATAGTATACTTCACATGTCATTCCTCGCATAGTATACCTCACATATCATACCTCACATAGTATACCTCACATGTCATACCTCACACAGTATACCTCACATAGTGTACCTCACATAGGATACCTCACATGTCATACCTCACATAGTATACCTCACATAGTATACCTCACATAGTGTACCTCACATAGTATACCTCTCATAGTATACCTCACATAGTATACATCACATAGTGTACCTCACATCGTATACCTCACATAGTATACCTCATATAGTATACCTCACATCGTATACCTCACATAGTATACCTCACATAGTATACCTCACATAGTATACCTCACATAGTATACCTCACATAGTATACCTCACATAGTATAACTCACATAGTATACCTCACATAGTATACCTCACATCGTATACCTCACATAGTATACCTCACATAGTATACCTCACATAGTATACCTCACATCGTATACCTCACATCGTATACCTCACATCGTATACATCTCATAGTATACCTCACATAGTATACCTCACATCGTATACATCTCATAGTATATCTCACATAGTGTACCTCACATCGTATACCTCACATCGTATACCTCACATAGTATACCTCACATAGTATACCTCACATAGTATACCTCACATAGTGTACCTCACATAGTGTACCTCACATAGTATACCTCAAATAGTATACCTCACATCGTATACCTCACATAGTATACCTTACATAGTGTACCTCACATCGTATACCTCACATCGTATAATTCGCATAGTATACCTCACATAGTGTATCTCACATATTGTACCTCACATATTATAACTTATATATTGTACCTCTCACACTATAACTCACATATTGTACCTCACATATTGTACCTCACATATTATAACTTACATATTGTACCTCTCACACTATAACTCACATATTGTACCTCACATAATATAACTCACATATTGTACCTCACATAATATAACTCACATATTGTACCTCACATACTGTAACTCACATATTGTACCTCACATACTATACCTCACATATTGTACCTCACATAATATAACTCACATATTGTACCTCACATAATATAACTCACATATTGTACCTCACATAATATACCTCGTATATTGTACCTCACATAATATAACTCACATATTGTACCTCACATACTGTAACTCACATATTGTACCTCACATAATATAACTCACATATTGTACCTCACATACTGTAACTCACATATTGTACCTCACATAATATAACTCACATATTGTACCTCAGATACTGTAACTCACATATTGTACCTCACATAATATAACTCACATATTGTACCTCACATACTTTAACTCACATATTGTACCTCACATAATATAACTCACATATTGTACCTCACATAATATAACTCACATATTGTACCTCACATACTGTAACTCACATATTGTACCTCACATAATATAACTCACATATTGTACCTCACATAATATTACTCACATATTGTACCTCACATAATATAACTCACATATTGTACCTCACATACTGTAACTCACATATTGTACCTCACATACTATACATCACATATTGTACCTCACATAATATAACTAACATATTGTACCTCACATAATATAACTCACATATTGTACCTCACAAAATATAACTCACATATTGTACCTCACATAATATAACTCACATATTGTACCTCATATAATATAACTCACATAGTTTACCTCACATACTATATCTCACATATTGTACCTCACATAATATAACTCACATATTGTACCTCACATAATATAACTCACATATTGTACCTCACATAATATACCTCACATATTGTACCTCACATAATATAACACACATATTGTACCTCCCATACTGTAACTCACATATAGTACCTCACATAATATAACTCACATATTGTACCTCACATAATATACCTCACATATTGTACCTCACATAATATAACTCACATATTGTACCTCACATAATGTAACTCACATACTGTACCTCACATAAAATAACTCACATATTGTACCTCACATAATATAACTCACATAATTTACCTCACATACTATACCTCACATATTGTACCTCACATAATATAACACACATATTGACCTCACATAATATAACTCACATATTGTACCTCACATAATATACCTCACATATTGTACCTCACATAATATAACTCACATATTGTACCTCACATACTGTAACTCACATATTGTACCTCACATAATATAACTCACATATTGTACCTCACATAATATAACTCACATATTGTACCTCACATAATATAATTCACATATTGTACCTCACATAATATAACTCACATAGTTTACCTCACATACTATACCTCACATATTGTACCTCACATAATATAACTCACATATTGTACCTCACATACTATACCTCACATATTGTACCTTACATAATATAACTCACATATTGTACCTCACATACTATAACTCACATATTGTACCTCACATAATATAACTCACATATTGTACCTCACATACTATAACTTACATATTGTACCTCACATACTGTAACTCACATATTGTACCTCACATACTATAGTTCACATATTGTACCTCACATAATATAACTCACATATTGTACCTCACATAATATAACTCACATATTGTACCTCACATAATATAACTCACATATTGTACCTCACATAATATAACTCACATGTTGTACCTCACATAATATAACTCACATATTGTACCTCACATAATATAACTCACATATTGTACCTCACATAATATAACTCACATGTTGTACCTCACATAATATAACTCACATATTGTACCTCACATAATATAACTCACATATTGTACCTTACATACTGTAACTCACATATTGTACCTCACATAATATAACTCACATAGTTTACCTCACATACTGTAACTCACATATTGTACCTCACATACTGTAACTCACATATTGTACCTCACATATTATAACTCACATATTGTACCTCACATAATATAACTCACATATTGTACCTCACATAATATAACTCACATGTTGTACCTCACATAATATAACTCACATATTGTACCTCACAAAATATAACTAACATGTTGTACCTCACATAATATAACTCACATATTGTACCTCACATAATATAACTCACATATTGTACCTCACATACTGTAACTCACATATTGTACCTCACATAATATAACTCACATATTGTACCTCACATAATATAACTCACATATTGTAACTCACATAATATAACTCACATATTGTACCTCACATAATATAACTCACATATTGTACCTCACATACTATACCTCACATACTGTAACTCACATGTTGTACCTCACATAATATAACTCATATATTGTACCTCACATACTATACCTCACATATTGTACCTCACATAATATAACTCACATATTGTACCTCACATAATATAACTCATATATTGTACCTCACATACTATACCTCACATATTGTACCTCACATAATATAACTCACATATTGTACCTCACATAATATAACTCACATATTGTACCTCACATAATATAACTCACATATTGTACCTCACATAATATAACTCACATATTGTACCTCACATAATATAACTCACATATTGTACATCACATAATATAACTCACATAGTTTACCTCACATAATATAACTCACATATTGTACCTCACATAATATAACTCACATATTGTACCTATCATAAAATAACTCTCATAGTTTATCTCACAAAGCTGTCAGATCAAATAGACATTTCCAGAAACGCGTGTGTATAACTATAAACACATATACACATATAAACACATATACACATAAAACATAAATAGAAACAATAAAATCTCCTGCTTGTCTGATATCGAGGCACTGGGGGACACGGAGCTAGGACCTGATATCGAGGCACTGGAGGACACGGAGCTAGGACCTGATATCGAGGCACTTGGGGAAACGGAGCTAGGACCTGATATCGAGGCACTGGGGGAAACGGAGCTAGGACCTGATATCGAGGCACTGGGAGGACACGGAGCTAGGACCTGATATCGAGGCACTGGGGTCACGGAGCTAGGACCTCATATTGAGGCACTGGGGGGACACAGAGCTAGGACCTGATATCGAGGCACTGGGGGGGCACGGAGCTAAGACCTGATATCGAGACACTGGGGTGATGGCACGGAGCTAAGACCTGATATCGAGGCACTGGGGGGGGGGACGGAGCTAAGACCTGATATCGAGGCACTGGGGGGCACGGAGCTAGGACCTGATATCGAGGCACTGGGGCACGGAGCTAGGACCTGATATCGAGGCACTGGGGGGACACAGAGCTAGGACCTGATATTGAGGCACTGGGGGGCCACGGAGCTAAGACCTGATATCGAGGCACTGAGGGGATGGCACGGAGCTAAGACCTGATATCGAGGCACTGGTGGGGGGGGGCGGAGCTATGACCTGATATCGAGGCACTGGGGGGACACGGAGCTAGGACCTTATATCGAGGCACGGGGGGGGGGGGCACGGAGCTAAGACCTGATATCGAGGCACTGGGGGGGGGCACGGAGCTAGGATCTCATATCGAGGCACTGGGGGGCACGGAGCTAAGACTTGATATCGAGGCACTGGGGGGGGGGGCACGGAGCTAGGACCTGATATCGAGGCACTGGGGGGCACGGAGCTAGGACCTGATATCGAGGCACTGGGGGGGGGAAGCAAGGAGCTAGGACCTGATATCGAGGCACTGGGGGGCACGGAGCTAAGACCTAATATCGAGGCACTGGGGGCACGGAGCTAGGACCTGATATCGAGGCACTGGGGGGGGGGCACGGAGCTAGGCTCTGATATCGAGGCACTGGGGCGCACGGAGCTAGGAACTGATATCGAGGCACTGGGGGGGGGGGGCACGGAGCTAGGTCCTGATATCGAGGCACTGGGGGGGGGGCACGGAGCTAGGTCCTGATATCGAGGCACTGGGGGGGGGGCACGGAGCTAGGTCCTGATATCGAGGCACTGGGGGGGGGGGACACACGGAGCTAGGTCCTGATATCGAGGCACTGGGGGGGGGGGCACGGAGCTAGGTCCTGATATCGAGGCACTGGGGGACAGGGAGCTAGTACCTGATATCGAGGAACTGGGGGACACGGAGCTAGGACCTGATATCGAGGCACAGGGGAGGGGGGCACGGAGCTAGGACCTTATATCGAGGCACTATTTGGCACGGAGCTAAGACCTGATATCGAGGCACAGGGGCACGGAGCTAAGATCTGATATCGAGGCACTGGGGGGGCGCCACGGAGCTAAGACCTGATATCGAGGCACTGGGGGGCACGGAGCTAGGACGTGATATCGAGGCACTGGGGGGGGGGCACGGAGCTAAGACCTGCTATCGAGGCACTGGGGGGGGGAGTCACGGAGCTAAGACCTGATATCGAGGCACTTGGGGCCACGGAGCTAGGACCTGATATCGAGGCACTTGGGGCCAGGGAGCTAGGACCTGATATCGAAGCACTTGGGGCCACGGAGCTAGGACCTGATATCGAGACACTTGGGGCCACAGAGCTAGGACCTGATATCGAGGCACTTTGGGCCACGGAGCTAAGACCTGATATCGAGGCACTGGGGGGGGGGCACGGAGCTAAGACCTGATATCGAGGCACTAGGGGCCACGGAGCTAGGACCTGATATCGAGGCACTTGGGGCCACGGAGCTAAGACCTGATATGGAGGCACTGGGGGGCACGGAGCTAGGGCCTGATATCGAGGCACTTGGGGCCACGGAGCTAGGACCTGATATCGAGGCACTTGGGGCCATGGAGCTAATACCTGATATCGAGGCACTTGGGGCAACGGAGCTAGAACCTGATATCGAGGCACTTATGACCACGGAGCTAAGACCTGATATCGAGGCACTGGGGGGCACGGAGCTAGGACCTGATATCGAGGCACTAGGGGCCACGGAGCTAGGACCTGATATCGAGGCACTTGGGGCCATGGAGCTAAGACCTGATATCAAGGAACTAGGGCCACAGAGCTAGGACCTGATATCGAGGCACTTGGGGCCACGGAGCTAGGACCTGATATCGAGGCACTTGGGGCCACGGAGCTAAGACCTGATATCGAGGCACTGGGGGGGGGGCAAGGAGCTAGGACCTGATATCGAAGCACTAGGGGCCATGGAGCTAGGACCTGATATCGAGGCACTAGGGGCCACGGAGCAAAGACCTGATATCGAGGCACTGGGGGGGGGGCATGGTGCTAGGATCTGATATCGAGGCACTGGGGGTTACGGAGCTAGGACCACATGTTTTTACCAAACAGCAATTGATGGCCGATGCAGTCAGTATCAGCGTGTGTGTTGAAGGATACAGGACATTGTCCTTTAGCAGTTTTATGAGGCGGTGTAAGACGAAGACCTATTGTTGTCCTCCATATCCAGAAACAAACAGCGAAATGAGTCTACCAAGTCGCCAAAATTAAAAATTTCCTTGTTGAGGACACAAGGGAAATATGCTTAACGTCTCACATACATACACATTTTGACTACTGCTCTACAATCTGAGACGTATGTTCCATTTCAATCACCAAGCGACTTTACTCACTCCAAAAACGGGCCATGAGTTTAATTTATAGCAAACATTTAACTGACAATCCTAGCCTGCATAAACGCCATCAGTTATTACCACTCCGGAAACGTCTGCTTTTCATTAAGGCCAAACTAATTCATAAAATCCTACATCGGAATGCCCCAAATTACCTTTGGTCATTGTTTAAATATAATGCTAGACACATTAAACGATTAAATATATTACACATTCCGAAGCCTAGGATAGACTTATGCAAAACAAGCTTAACGTACTCTGCAGCTCAGCTGTGGAATAATCTTCCACATGAAATAAAAGACATCACCAATCCCTATACATATAATCGCAAATTATTTGAACACTATTTCAGTACGGATTACCTTCCCCCTTAATAATAGAAATAATAATAATAATAAAACCCTAGTATAACAGCCAGTCCCCTTTTGATAGGCCAGTATATTCCACATAGCTAATAACAAGTGCCACACCAGTTATTACTATTACTGAGTCGTGTAGTATTGATTTTCCATTTTCCACATGCCTTTATAATGCATATCTTTTTTATTGTTGCTGTTTTCAGTTAGCCTTGAATGATGTGTGAATGGTATAATGTATAAAGAGAGTGATAAAGGGGCAAAATGTTAATCGGGCCTGCGCGCCCAATTCTTAACCCTTTGAAAATAAAGTTTTGTTGTTGTTGATATTTAGCCGTGTTGTCACTTGATCACCCATTTAACTAGCGACCTCCTGGTGTCCTCTATGTCCAGATAGGTAACCATATTGTTATTTGATCACCCATGCAGCTAGCGATCTGCTGGAGCCTTCCATGTCCAGATATTTAACCATATTGTTATTTGATCACCCTTTTAGCTTGAGAGCCGGCTTCCTGGCCTAGGGGTTAGCGACTTTTCTCCGTAATCTCGTATACTCTCGTAAGTAACGTGACGACGGTGAGAATAAGCAGTGGTTCGAATCGCGTGGGTAACTTACGGGGAATGTGAGCCGGCCGCTCAGAAAGCAATGGCAAACTACTGAGCGTAATCTTGCCAAGAAACCAACAATCAGCTTAAAGATGCTGATGTTGACAGTGATGTCCTGTAAAGGATATGCAAACATTTATTTATTTATGTAGCTAGCGACCTGCTTGAGTTCTCCATGTCCTGATAGTTAATCATGTTGTCATTTGATCATCCCTGTGCCTAGCGACCTGTTGGAGTCCTCGATGTCCAGATATTTAACCATGTTGTCATTTGATCATCCCTGCAGCTAGCGACCTGCTGGAGTCCTCCATGTCCAGATATTTAACCATGTTGTCATTTGATCATCCCTGCAGCTAGCGACCTGATGGTGTACCCCATGTCCAGATATTTAACCATGTTGTCATTTGATCATCCCTGCAGCTAGCGACCTGATGGTGTACCCCATGTCCAGATATTTAACCATGTTGTCATTTGATCATCCCTGTACCTAGCGACCTGCTGGAGTCCTCCATGTCCAGATATTTAACCATGTTGTCATTTGATCATCCCTGTACCTAGCGACCTGCTGGAGTCCACCATGTCCAGATATTTAACCATGTTGTCATTTGATCATCCCTGTACCTAGCGACCTGCTGGAGTCCACCATGTCCAGATATTTAACCATGTAGTCATTTGATCATCCCTGCAGCTAGCGACCTGCTGGAGTCCTCCATGTCCAGATATTTAACCATGTTGTCATTTGATCATCCCTGTACCTAGCGACCTGCTGGAGTCCTCCATGTCCAGATATTTAACCATGTTGTCATTTGATCATCCCTGTACCTAGCGACCTGCTGGAGTCCTCCATGTCCAGATATTTAACCATGTTGTCATTTGATCATCCCTGTATCTAGCGACCTGCTGGAGTCCTCCATGTCCAGATATTTAACCATGTTGTCATTTGATCATCCCTGTACCTAGCGACCTGCTGGAGTCCTCCATGTCCAGATATTTAACCATGTTGTCATTTGATCATCCCTGTACCTAGCGACCTGCTGGCGTCCTCCATGTCCAGATATTTAACCATGTTGTCATTTGATCATCCCTGCAGCTAGCGACCTGCTGGCGTCCTCCATGTCCAGATATTTAACCATGTTGTCATTTGATCATCCCTGTATCTAGCGACCTGCTGGAGTCCTCCATGTCCAGATATTTAACCATGTTGTCATTTGATCATCCCTGTACCTAGCGACCTGCTGGAGTCCTCCATGTCCAGATATTTAACCATGTTGTCATTTGATCATCCCTGCAGCTAGCGACCTGCTGGCGTCCTCCATGTCCAGATATTTAACCATGTTGTCATTTGATCATCCCTGCAGCTAGCGACCTGCTGGAGTCCACCATGTCCAGATATTTAACCATGTTGTCATTTGATCATCCCTGCAGCTAGTGACCTGCTGGAGTCCACCATGTCCAGATATTTAACCATGTTGTCATTTGATCATCCCTGCAGCTAGCGACCTGCTGGAGTCCTCCATGTCCAGATATTTAACCATGTTGTCATTTGATCATCCCTGCAGCTAGCGACCTGCTGGAGTCCCTGGACAACAGCACAGACCCGTGTGAGGACTTCCACCAGTTTGCTTGCGGCGGCTGGGAAAAACGTCAGATCCTACCTCCTCACAGGTACCTCTAGCTTAGTCGTGGAATGTTTGAACAAAACTATTGAATCAGTGTGCCCAGGTCTGGAATGTTGATGTTGAATAGAACAAGTATAATGACTCCATTATAATGGTTATCATTGATAGGATACAGTCTATTGATTATGATCCATCCATCCATCCATCATGTGCCATGCCGGTAAGCGTGGGCGGTCATGTTTTGCCATCTCACTCGATCACCAGAGTCGTGGATCAGCTCTGTGTTTCTGTCTCGACCATGCCACGAGGCCAAGCCATCCAGGTATTTGCTTCTAGGTCTTTCTCTTGGTCTGTTCCCTTCGATCTTACCAGTTGTCACCACGTTCTCCAATTCATTTCTTCTCATAACATGTCCAAAAAGTTTTTATTGTCTGCGTCTAATATCTCTAATCAGTTTACGATCTTCGTTTGTTTCTTGAAGGACCTGCTTATTGGTCTTTCTGGCTGTCCATGGTATTCTTTGCAGTTTCCTCAGAAACCACATCTCTACAGCCATCAGATGTTTTTTTTACAGCTGGACTGCTCATTGTCCAAGCTTCACATCCATATAAAAGTACAGGTTCTATGTAGCACCTCAACACTCTTTTTCTCGTTTCAATTGACATCTTTTTATTGGTCAGTATGTTTTTCATCTTGCTAAAGGCTACCTTAGACATGGCGATTCTTGTTCTAATCTCTTCAAGGCATCTCCCATCAGATGTTATTACTGTTCCGAGATAATTGTACCTATTCACTTGTTGAAGAATATTCCCATTTACTTGTATATTACATTGTGGTATTTCGTTCTTCCTAGTGACGACCATAATCTGTGTCTTTTTACAATTTAATTCTAACCCTCGTTGTTCACTGTGTGAAACAACTGCATCTACTAAATGTTGCAGGTCCTGTTCATTGTCTGCAATCAAGACTGTATCATCTGCATATCTAATGTTATTGATGCATCGTCCCCCAATGTTGATTCCTTCCATATCTTCAATATTTCTGAAAATATTTTCACTGTACAGGGAAAACAGATCTGGAGACATTACACATCCCTGTCTCACACCTCTCTTAATAGGCTGATATTGGCTTACTTCATTATCAACTCTTATGGCAGCTTGTTGTTTCCAATATATGTTTTTTACAAGTCTAAGGTCTTTTCCATCAATTTGTAGATCTTCAAGCATCCTTATCATGTCGACATGTCCCACTTTATCGAAAGCCTTTGTGTAGTCAATAAAGCAAAGGTGTAGATCTTTGTTTACTTCTATAGATCGTTTAATTACGGTTCTCAGTAAATATACAGCATTTACTGTACCCTTTCCTTCTACACACCCACATTGTTCTTCTCCTATTTCAGGTTGTATTTTCCTCCTAATTCTTTGCATGATAATTCTCAGCAAAATCTTCGTGATGTGACTCATTATACTAATTGTTCGATGTTGATCACATTCCAAGGCTCCTGATTTCTTTGGGATTGCAATAAATACTGAATTACATAATTCATGAGTTATATTTCCAGTATCATATATTGTATTAAGCAGACTGGTAACTTTATCTATTCCATATTCTTCTAAAGCATTAATCATTTCTGTTGTGGGGGTCTTGCCAGGTTTCATATGGTTATGAGCATTCTGAACCTCCATCTTCAAAATTGCTGGTCCTTCATTATTATTTTGAACAGTGTAGTGTTCGTCTCTGTTGTCATCATAAAGGTTTTTCACGTAATCTGACCATACATGTAAGATCTGATCTTTTTCTATTATGACTCTTCCATCTTTTGTCTTTAGGCAGCCTGCTGATGTACGTGTTCTTTGATTAGTAAGCTCCTGGATTCTTTTGTGCATTAATTTCGCATTTTTACAGTTGTGTTGTTTTTCAATTTCTTCGCAGTTTTTCTCAAGCCATATTTCTTTTGCCTTCCTACATAAGGTTTTGACTTTTCTGTGAATTTTTTCATATTTAACAGGATTATTTTTGTTCTGTCTTCTTGTTTCCATTAGTTGTAAAATTTCTTCAGTCATCCATGTATTACGGCCCACTTTATTTAATTTTGGAATAGTTTTTTCTGCTGCACAACTGATTGAATTCTTCAGCATTTCCCATTGATCATCTACATCTTGAAATAGGATCTCTAGATCAGACAATAAATCAAATTTCTTCTTTACTTCTATGTTAAAATTATCTTGTATTTCTTTGTCAGTTTTCAATTTGCACAAGTCATATTTAGGGTTTCCCGCTACATACTTGATTTTCTTTAACTTTACCCTCAGTGTGCCTGTAATTAATCTGTGATCACTGTAACAGTCTGCATTTGGAACTGTTTTTACGACTGTTAACGCATTTCGAAACCTTCTGTTAATCAGGATGTAATCCATCTGGTTTTTAATCCTGCTGTCTGGACTCCTCCATGTCCATAATCTTCTGGGATACTGTTTAAACCAGGTGTTTCCTACAACCATTTCTTGTTCTTTTGCCCATTCTACAAGTCTGTATCCTTTTTAATTTCTTTCTCCCAAACCATGGTTGGCCTACACTGCATCCATCGCCTTGCTTTCCTAATTTTGCGTTGAAATCACCCATTATGATATTTATTTCTGATTTTTTGCAGTTCTTCAAAGGAGACTCCATGTCGTTATAATCTTCTCTCTCTCCATTTCTTGTTTGATGTTTTCTAATTTTCCATCTGCATTCATTGTTCTGACATTCCAAGTTCCTACTTTCAATGACATTAATCTTTTGCATCTAGTAGCCCGTTGACGGTCTGGAGTCACCTGGTGCGCATGACTATCCCTACCGGGCGAGGCTGCTGGTATGGAGCACCCATTTACGCCGTTTCTCTGATTATCTACGAGTCCACATGTAACAATACTGCCGGGGCTTGGACTGGTTTGCTACTATAGATAATATCCCCA
This sequence comes from Cepaea nemoralis, assembly GCA_014155875.1. Taxonomy (NCBI): domain Eukaryota; kingdom Metazoa; phylum Mollusca; class Gastropoda; order Stylommatophora; family Helicidae; genus Cepaea; species Cepaea nemoralis. Next base: position 16,769 of record JACEFZ010022710.1, read on the forward strand.
GCCTTTGCTCCAACCACCTCACTAGCACTTCACATCTACCAGGCCCCACACAAGCCGGGACAGCTGAACCTCCCCTCCCCTACCTAGGGTTTCCTACCCCAAGGGGGCTCGGACAAAACACAAGTCATACCACTGCACAAAGTCATAGCTAACAGAACAAAATTTAATTCATAACTACGTCAACTGCAACACAGAGAAGGATGGCTGAAAGCCGGACTATAAGACAATATGTACAAGAGCAGATCTACAGATGATTCTTCTTCATCATAGAGACTGTGACTATAGTTCGTGCGGTCGTCCTGTCGTGGTTACGACTCACCCAGGAACCTCCAGTGGACAGGAACTCCAAGGTCTGATGCCTCTCCAAAGTTCCCTCTTCTTACAGTGATCCAAATCTCGGGCTGATCAAGCGTAGTACCACTGCCTGACCGACACTGCACTGGTGATCAAGGATCCTCCCTTGATGTCTTACTATATCACCGTCACACTCTACGGATGAAGTCTGGGCCGACCCTAGAATACTAGCTGTCTCCCAACTGCAGACAAGTACGTGTAGCACCGTACCCTAATGTTCAAGAGCCTGGATGCTCTTCTGTCTCGTAAGTGACTGACACACTGATACGTCACCTATAACATGAGCGTTCGCTCCACATAAACACAATGTCACTTGCAAAGTCTAACAGGTGAATACCACCCTTCACCTATTCCACATAAACACAATGTCACTTGCAAAGTCTATCCGGTGAATACAACACTTCACCTATTCCCATGTCTCTTGGAATAATAGATCTTCACAAATTCACAAGTAACTACCCTGGTCGATGGGTATCAATCACATCCTAACCAACACTGTCAATGTTCAACACCTCGGAATGGGGTAGATCCCTACCCTATCAAGCATGTCACTCCGGTGTTCACACCAATAAGTAAATCAATGTCTTAGGTCACTGGACCAAGTTTCGGCTTCACTAAGGTAAACCTTTGTAGGTACACACCACTTAAGCATGATAATATACAAGGTGTCCCATGACGACCCAGCCGGGCCGGAAGCATAACAAACAGGCCATGGTGACTGGTAACAGAGATCACTTCTATCAGCTTTGAAATTCACTACCTTGCAATCATCAAGGTTCTCACTGAGTTCGAATTCCACCAGTGCTTCACTGGCTAGAATCAACAGACGTTTCAGTCTTGGATCCTATCGGGATCTGTTGACACTCGTCGGACTCTCTGCGGCGGTCATAGCATAGACCTACCGACTTATTCGGTACTCAGACTTTTCAATCGTTGATCTCGGCAGATTCCGATGACCGCTCCCAGTAATGCCTTAACCATCATCTTGATCGGCACTGGAATGAGCCGGTCCCTTAGAGCTCATGGTTAAACTCTGGAATCTCCTTAGGTATAGCAATAACAAATCCTGAAACACGGAGGGGGTGGTGTGAGTACTCAACTACAACAAGAACTAACTGCATCTCCACCATTACACCTGCCTCTCAGTCATACATAATACAATAAAGATATATGTATGAGATCATCACATCATAGATCCACTCTTAACTATAATGTATAGGCATGATGATGTAAGAGAAAGCAATAGTACACCTGTACATAGTCAAGTAACTCGTCTGGGCTACAGATAGCCCCCTAGCACCAGAGTCGACTGTATGACTCTGTCAAAGCATCCCTCGCCTGGTGCTAGTCCACTCCTGTTTCATCTTCCATCATCAATCAACAAATACACCTACTTCCTTTCGGTGTAGTGATTACTTTATCTAGGAGTTGCCCAGCCGGACAAATCCTCCTTCCACACAGACTCACCAATTAACCAATCCTTTCACCCATGGATTGATCAACTACACACATTAATAACTATATGACCATAATAAATTATACTCCTTATAATTCATTACTATAGTATTAACTAAGGATAACTCATGAATTGTTAAACTTAAATAACAAACTCATATCACAGCCATCGCTCCGTCCTGGGATCCCTGTCCCAGAACCTGAGTTGCCTTTTATTAACTGACCTTCCATTCAGGTCGGTCATCTCTGTGCCGGTCGAGCACAGCTTTGGTGGCCATCCACCAATACACTTTCCCACAGCTACTGTGGGTCCCGTGCATCTTGTCCCGTGACGACTTAGGTCACGTCATCCAATGTAGCAAGGCCTCCAGCCTCTCCTCTACCAAAACTCAGCTCCTCATTTTTGGGGGTTCATTCCCCTAACATACTACTCCTACTTCACGGCAGTACCTCAAGTACTCCATGAACAGAGTCAGGTTTCTGGAAGAGTAGAATAATAGAGACAGACCCAGTTCGGTTCCTATCTTGGATTTACCTAGACGCAACGGCCTCGAATTACAGAGCGCTGCATCACTCTCGGTCGGATATGTTCAACCATCGGATAAGCACGTTCGCTTTGGGTCGGACCTGCAACCTAACGGGTTGGGTGGACCGGCCTACTTCCCAGTCGGTTGACTAGACATACGCAAGATTGAACACGCACGGTCACTCTAGCGGACGGACATGTAAACAAGCAGTGACAATAGGTCTTATAAATACTTCCTATCAACTGTTATCCAATAAATGTAACACCATTCTTCCTACGTGGAATAACACTGGTACCATTACACCGCAAATACTTACCTGCCGATCTTTCCCTTGAATCACACCTTGATTCCAAGAATAATCACCACCACTGATCTAACATCTAAGTTACAATCATAATCTAACGAAGCAAATTATACATCTATAATAATAACAAGCCCTAACTTATCATTATTAACAGCATCTAGCATTTCTATGTAATGAATGACAAACAACCTGCCTTGCGTGTGTAATTACTAAACCAAACAAGTCACTGCTACACACTTGGTAAAGTACCGGAATCTTCCTTGCACAAAGCAGTGATAATATCATACATATCACTAACCATGCAAATCATTTGTAAACATACAGTTTATACTTCTATCAATCTACAAACAAAGGTTTTACGCCAGTACTAGAAAGAACACACGTTCCGGCCTATTGTGTATACACACTCCCAGCTGTTGTGCAGGCTGGCTCCGTCTGTCAACACATTACCTAGCCGATCGATAATCGCTAATTAAAAATGCAGACGGCCGGCGGTATATTTATGCGCTTCGCGAAGACGATTCCGGGCGGCGAATAATTCTCTCGGGAAGGTAGGCGCGGTATAAGGACAACAGTTAAACAATAGACAAAGTATTCAACTGACCTGTGATTCCGAAATCACAATCTTGTCTGCTGATGTCCCGCTCTGGCTGCGAACACTGACATCAAATTTCAGCAGCACATTTCTGCGATCTTTCTACGCTGAGGTCCGACTGGCGACTGATCACGACCAGCTAAGTGCGTCGTCACAATGCCTTCACGGGCCGAGTGAATTCCAAGAGTCACGGAGAAGTCCTGCGTCACGGATTGTTCCACCATCCCGTGTTCCATGAGGCAATTGTGAGTCTAGCGTGATCTTGACCACGAACGCACTTACTGGGGGACATTCTAGATTTCTCTAGAAATAACCAGAATCGTGACGTGACGCACTACTTTCGACGGGAAACCCCCTATTTACTGTCATTAATTCCAGGGAGACTAACCCTTCGCCATCCCATCAAAGGGATATAACTCAGAGACCAGACTATCTGCAGTCGTTTCGTCACACCACACAACATGATTTTCTTGGCATTTATAAAGAAGGTAGTTTGCCATTGCTTTCCTTCCTAGCAGTGACCATACTGGTCAGTGACCGTAGCCATTGTCTCCTCAAAAAGAGATCCTCTGCCTACCGTCGTGAAGGTGAAGACCATAACCTACAACTATCTGTCGGCTGCTCTCCATCTTCATCCACCACCTGCACCCATGGCTTCACGTAACCCTGATCGGGGGGCTAAACGAGAACTCCACCTTGCCCAAGGGTGTCCCGTAGGCTAGCGGAGGGAAGGAGGCGCCTTACGTCTCCTTTGATAGGGTATACCCCTACCCCGCTACGCAACCTGTTTATAGTTGAATAGATAAAGTATAATGACTTCGTTTTAATGATTACACGTGAATAGACAAAGTATGATTAGAATAAGGAAGACGCGAGCAACAGATTGCATGATTTATTGCCCGGCAGATTTCGCTGGAGCTGTATCGCTGTATGGATGTGAAACACGGTCAATAAGCAAACAAGCGTAGAAACATCTAATGGCAGTGGAGATGTGTCTGAGGAAAGCGCAACTACCAACGAGAAAGTCCTGCAACCAACACATGAAAATCGTATAATGATTAGATAAATTGGACGTATATAGTCAGGACTGTTTGGGCACTAGATGAGAAGGAATAAACTAGAAAACTTAGTGAATACTGGCAAGATTGAGGGAGAAAGATCATGGAAGGCAGAGAAATACGTACCTGGATGGCTTGCTCACGTGGTATAATCGAGACAAGAACACCGAGCTGATCCACGACTCTGGTGATCCCGTGAAGCGAAACACGACCGCCCACATTTATTGGCATGGCGCATGATTATGATGTTGATGATGGCGAAGCACGACCGCCCACGCTTATTGGCATGTCACGTGATGAGGATGAATTACATCTGCCTATGCATAAAGTACACATGTCGTCTATATTAAATAACCACGCCTGTCTATGCCTAAAATAACAACAGCTGTCTATGTTGACTTCGGGTCATTCAAATGTGCTTTGAGGAGAAGATGTTTCTCGGCCAGCAGTTGGTTGATGTCTTCGGAATTTTCATCAAACCAATCTTTATGCTTTAGGGGGCTGGACCCAGGATTTCCAAAGCAGTGTTGTAAATTATGTCCTTTAGGGCTCTCCACTCTGTTTCTGTATCCTGTTTAGCAGCAGCATTGGGCTTGAGGCGGTCTTCCAGCATATTTTCAAACAACTGCTGCATTTTCTTGCTGTTTAGGCGGGTGACATTTAGCTACCCTGTTGTTACAATTTCCGACTCCGTGCTTTCCAATAATGTCACTCCAAGAGGTGGTGTCCATGCCTACTCTGGCATTGAAATCCCCAAGGATTATAAGTTTGTTTCCTTTGGGAACAGATGTTAATACATTGTGTAGGTCCTCATAGAACTTGTTCTTGACATCATCTTCGCTGGTCATAGTTGGTGCGTAGACACTAACGATGGTTGCATGCTTCCTTCCATTCAGCAGGGACAACTTAATGGTCATGAGCCTGTCGTTTATAGCCTTTGGAAATCCAGCTAATTTGCCGACCAGGGCCGACTTAATGGCAAATCCCACACCGGATTGGCATCTTTCCTCGCTTTTCCTTCCACTCCAGAAAAATGTGTAGCCGGCACCTATTTCACAGATTTGGCCTTCTTCTGCAAGTCGTGTCTCGCTCAAGGCTGCAATGTCGATGTTGTACCTGTTCAGCTCTCTCTCAATCAGTGCTGTTCGTCTCTCTGGACCCGACGCGCCGCCTCTGTCAAGTAGGGTGCGTACATTCCAAGTTCCAATTGTTAAGGGGATATGGTTTCCTCTTTTAGCTTTACTTGTTTTATCTTTATTTATATGTCGACCGCAGTTAGGATACCCACCAACCGCGGCTAGCTGGTTAGGTAGTGATGGAGCAGACAATGTTTAGGGCACCTTTTCTAGCCCCTTCCTTATGCTATGGAGGTGAGCAGTGTGTTCCTATAGAGGGTTGCTCAATCGCTCAGGGGGCTACCGAATCCTACTGCTGCTCCGGTCAGTAGAAGACGACCATATGGCCTGAGCCGCCTGTGTGCAGGTCTGCGACTACGACTGCCAGCGTACCCACGCCTGCCGCTTCGCCGCTCGCCCATCGCCACAGGGCTTGAAGGAGATGTATGACGTTGGATGAAGAATGACTTGCGCGATGACTTTGATTAAAGTGAGGAAGAGTTGCGCAATTCGTCGACCTCACTCTCTCGTCTGAGTCCATCTGAATCCAGTGGCAAGACAAGTCGAGACGATTGGAGACGAATACAGGTGCAGTGGATGACCAAAGCGCTCTACGTGCCTTGCCGTGCTCATTACATTCCACAACGTTTTGCGGGTAAACGCCGTCTTGCCCGTTGAATCAGGAATGATTTCTTCCTCGCAGTCTGCCGAATCCTGCCTTTACATGCTGGGTAGGCATACCCTTGTTTACCGTTTGGTTTGACACCAAATCGGCTACGCACGCCTGGTTTAGCCAGCCTCTCACAGCTGTTGCCCGGGGGTGGCCGCTGTCGCATGCTGACAGCTACTAGGAGCCACAGGTGCGAGCTGGGTGTCAGGCTTGGACCAGTGGGGGATGGGTCCTGAAAAGGACATGAGAATCATCCTTACCAAAAGTGCTACCAATGCCTAACACCCCGTACCCCCCCCCCCCTGTATGTATAAAGAACTATACCTGTCAGTAAAGTTACGCACAAGTACATGATACGATGATGTGGGTGTAGTTTGAAGGCAATAGCTGAAATTATCGAATGTTGCATTCTAAAGTGGCAATATGAGAACATGCAAATTAAAGGTCTCGCAGACACCATATTATATCATGCAAACCTCAAACAATGGACACTCCCAGCGGTCCTGTTTATGGCGGCTTCACCTATAGTCTGTGTGGGGTGTGGATTTTAATTTATGAGAATATTATGTTAAGCTGTCTAGGGGGATTTGATTGATTCTCTGGTCACTGGTTAGAATGCAGGGTTATCAGGGATATTTACCACAAATCCCAGGAAAAAAGAGTTCAATCATTGAAACAACGGCATCTGTGTGTAGGTTTCCCTTCCCACTTCATCACCCTTTAAATTTACTATAGTGCTAGAAGGATATTGATTGCTCACAACATATAAACAACCACTGTTGGACACCACATTTACTTGATGTACACAACACTTTTGGACAAACAGTTCAGGTATTAACTCAAGATCTGCAGTTACATATATACGTGTAATAAACACTATGCATTTTCAGACAGGCATGGGAATATTTGCATTGTTACAATATAGTACCCAGTGACCCCAGAAAAAAAACAAGGTTATTACAAACACCACACAGCCACAAATTGGGTCTACTTTCATTTACCCTCATAATTAAGGCAAATAAAGATCTAATTAAATAGAACCCAACATATCAATATTTGTTTCTGACACCTTTTACCATTCTCTCATTTTAAAAATAATGAGTTGGTGTCAAAATACTATACCATCTATATCATAACATAACCTTTTAGTTGTACACCATTACCAAATAAAACACTCTTTATACATGGCATATAAAAAACACCCACATAAAAGCAGTTGATACTAATAATTAAATTAATTAATTATAGTGTTCATTTAGGCATTGCGGGTGGATATTCCTCTCCAGTGCTAAGCTGTTAATGTCCATAATTATCCGGGACAGCAATAAATACTCACAGTCATGTTTTAATGTCCACTGAAGTTTGTTGCGGAACTACTTATAATCCCTATTAGGAAATAAATTCACCACATATACATATCTCCTCCGTGGAGCTGATTTCAAGAATACTCTGTTGCCATTGAGTTGTGTTCCAAATGAAATTGGTGCCTAGGTCTGTCATACTTTCAGGAGATGCAACTTAAGCTCTTGCAGAAGGTTCTTCCCTATATCACCTTATCGATGAAAAGATGACGACTGTCCAACAGCTCGGTTTACGTTAACCGTTTCCCAATTTAGTTCAAGAGGTTTTGTCACATACTCGGTTCATGTTGATAGGCCATCCCACACTTGATGATGGGGCAGTTAGGCCGACATGGGACCAGCATAGAATTCTGATTCATTACTTACTTTCAGTGTAGACACCAATTCTGCTTGTTATTCATTTGGTTCCTCTGGAATTAATTCCAGGATTCTGCTGCAGGCATGAGACTGAAGAATATTATTCCACCACATATCCAGGGTTGCAGGCCATCAGGTGATTCCTGTGGTTGCAGGCGTAGAGGCATTTACTCCGCTAGCTGCTTTCATATGGTCTTTTTTATGTGTTCAGGTTTTGGAACCTTGAGGTAATCTGGTGTTGTTATGGTTCAGAGGTTCTGAAGTTGCTTGTATTGGCTTATAAAGTTGTTTCCGTGTCTCTCCCATTTGTTTGAGTTGGTGTTCATAGCTAGAACTTGGTGTTGCATGGCTGGAACCTTATGTTTGACTGTTGCAGCTGTGAGATGTTCTTTCGAAGACTTATCCATTATGGATATTAACTTGGTCATCCAACCAACAGGTGAAGGTTACTCACTGTTGTTAGTTTTAGTAACTTGTAGAAGGATTGTCCCAGTTTCACTGACTTGGTTGAATGATGAGGCCATAGGTGATACTTCTCAGAAGTAAACCAGACGATACACTGTTGTCAGTGCTCTGATGATCTTCATCTTTGTAGATTATTAGATCTTGAAGTCCATCCTGGATATTCCTACTAAAATAGGACTTCCTCAATCACACCGTCAGTTGTCTTCATATGTATCTCTTTTGCTGCGTTTGCCGCTTAGGAGTGCAGCAGTAAACGATGTATTTATAGATCCAGAACATGGTTAAGCCAGTTAGTCCTGACTCACCTTCATCAGGCTTTTAACCCAGGATCCTGATGATAGTTATGACATGCAGTTCCACCAAAACCACCACTCGCTTCTCTTCTATAGAAAATGGATGACAAAGAATACAACACGAGCATTAACCTACTGTGATGTGTTAAAAGGTTTACAACACAATTACAAACAAAAATACAAAACAACAAGGGGAGAGGGGGAAAGGAGTGGGTGTCCACGTTCCACTGTCCATAATTGCTGAGTAGAGCCATTCTGACTCTTAATAGTGAGTAAGGTATTTTCTCACTTTATTTTATGTTCTGTTGTTACTGGGACTATTAGATGAGTGAAGTCATTCTGTCCATCCAACATGTTGATATTGTATCTCTCATTCTTGAAGAGGAATAGCCTATACAGAATCTCTGTGGTTTCTAATGCCGCGTCTTCCTTTCGGTACTATAATCATCACTAGGCCAAGGACTATTCAACATTGGCTTTTTAAGTACTGATCATACACATGGATTCTTACATCAACATCCTCTAATCCCAAGGTGCAACATTCAAATGTATATTCCCACAGTAAAAAGTAACAATCAGAACAGAGAAAATTCTCATACCAGAAAAAAAACCATGCATGTACATTTCTCTGATATTAAGTACATGATAATCATACATAATAATATTAATCATAAAATTTAATGCCAGAGCCAATGGTTTTGAATTTTCTTCAGGGGTTAATCCACAGTTTTCATGTTTTCATGTTTTCCCCCACTGCGTACAGCACATGGGTATAGTAACCGCTGTGATATATTTTGCCAATGACTGCTATTATTCGGAGTGTATTTATTAGAATAACTTATGCCACACGGTCCAGTATTCTGAGTATTGCAAGCAATCTATTCACATCAATCTTCGCTTTTGTTCCTACTACAGTGAGGTGATACGGATTGAAGCCTATCCGAACATGCATTTACATCACGTGTTTACTTTAATTGTTCATGAATTTATATTCGCACACATGGCATTCTCCTAACACTATTTTATGAAATGATTATATGTTCACCACTCATGCTGAGTGGTTGATAATCTGTTAACAAAAGGCTTGTACTAAAATTTAGCACTAAAGTTCCAAGTTACATATTATGAATTAGGAAAACAATTTATCCAAAATGAACTGAGTCCATGATATGCGTACTCATGTGTATGTCTCCGCATGGATAAAACTCCTTTGAAACTGTACTTTAGAGTTCAATCTCTACAGTACATAGATTATTTGCAGATTTCTAAGCATAAATAGTGAGATATTGTTCACAGTGCATAGAAGTTTTAACATAGGAATATGAAATTGACAGACACAAGTTCTCTACTGAAGTATGAATCAAGAGTCCCACATTGAGAAAATGCCTAGAAAGTGTTTTTGACCTGAGTTTGATACTCTACGGTACACATAATATTTCTAGGTTATAAGCACTATTAGTTAGATATAAGTTCATAATGCCTATAAAATATTTTAACATATGGATTTGAAATTGTAAAACATAGGAAAAATTACAGCGTGGCGCCCACATGTGTTTCCTTGGTAAACATCATCCAGCCTGGTTTAAGAGAATTGACTTATTATTCTAACTAATTCTTAATTAAACATACTGGTCTATGTAATACATAAATACATCTTAATAATGTAGATATAACATACCAATAGTTGAAGAGAATCATGGTTTTAAAGGCAAAATTGCCTTTTTCTCACACGGGGAAACTTTTACATGTCTGCTCCCTTTGTTTGGCTGAACTAAAATGGCTACACTGGTCTTTGTTTTCAACCTCGCCGGGCTTGGCCAGGTACGCGAGCCAAAATAAAGCCAACTAAATAAAGCTGTGCCACGTTCAGTCTATCGCTGTTTTATTTTCTCCTACATTGAGTAAGTTACTTAAACAGTAATTGTAAGGGGTTGTTTATTTTTAAGGGAGTCAATAAATAGGAAAGGGTAAGGACGTTTTATTATATCACACGCCTCCCCCGTTTAAGCCATTTATTTCTTTCAGAAAATAAATGGTCAAGTAGTACTCTACAATTTCCGTCTTTACATTGACTCCATTTCTTTCCTATGTTAGAATCTACCAGAGCCACGCCCATTTTCTTCTAGTCACGACAACTGGCATAACCTGAAAGGCTTATTTCTCCTTCATTAGATTATCAATCTTGAGGTTATGTTAAAACCAACGGTTAATTCTGCGTCTACTGATAGCATATTAAACTCGCCTGTCTCCCTGTAAGTTAGACGTTTGTTTTAACTATAGATCTGATATTTAAAGGAAGCTAAAGATGGTTCCTGTTGTATACATTTTCATCCAACACATCATGTGTTTGGGTTATTAGTCAAGTATGGGATTTTCCCGATCAGTTTTAATAACAATCAGTTTGAGTAGTGTCCCTTTCTCTTGCGGGTTTACCCGGAGAATCTCGTCTAACATGTAAACAAGGATCCAACTTTTCTAGATTTCCGTTCTGAACCGAATATTCCGGGGAACATGAATCTATCAGAAATGAAGTAATTCTTAGCTTATTCTCTCTGCTTTTCCTTCTAATCAAGATCTATTTTACGCTAGAATCCTTATTAGTAATTCTAAACTGATGTGTTTGAGTTTCACTCTGTATTTGTTGCTTTGGTGTTATATTACGAACAATTTTGCGTCGCTTGGCGTACATTGATCGTCGTCTACCTCCCTCCATGTTTTAGACAATATTCAACTTGGCAACATACATTGGTATGTAGGTTCAGGCGTACTGTCTCCTACTATATATAATCAGTTCAGTGAGAAGTTAAAAGCCCCTTTATGGTTTCCTGTCTTCCAGACAATCAAGTTGCTGGTTCACTTCCAGTTATGGATGTGGATTAATAGTCTTTATAAAATTACTATTACATCTGTAGATCCCTCTCATACTGGCTTTCCCTGAGTTGTATCCTCAAGATAACAGGTAAGGTACTCTTAATGTTTCTCTCCAGTTTTGTTTTCATCCGTTTAATACGTGGAAACTCTGGAGTTATTTAGATTGACTAAGGTCTATCTTTGAACTGTTATATAATTTACTAGCTGGATTCCTGATTGAAATTCCTAATCTAGTAAACATCAAGCAATTCTTCAGCTATATGCTCCAATTTGCTTGGTTTTTACACAGCTATATTCCATTTTTCTAGCATGGGTTCACTGTATAAGTTTTAGGCGTTTCCTCTCTCTTTACTTCAAGGGATTCATCCTATCTATAAACAGCATCTATGTCAAGAGTTGTTTATTTAATTGTTGCTTCCACTGATTAATATCAGTTATTGAAGCTCATCTCTGTCAGTCTGGATCTGCTTTCACATATTTAATGCTGGCATATCATCCAAATCAGAAATGAGATGTAGAAATCTGTTTCGCCTTGCGATTGATTTCTGATTCATCTACCTATCAGTAGGCTTCGAGCATTATCTAGAATTTAGTTACTCGGTTAAATTAAAGAAAATACAATTGAGTCGCGCGCCTCTATTGTACCCTTTATTTTGCCCTTTTAAATTCTTCCCTTATGAGAATATTAATGTTAGTTAGGCAATTATTGAAATAACTTTACGTAAGCTAATCACTAACTAAAAAGTTGTTTCTCTCCTCTTTTTGATGAGGACTACTCATAGTGAACATTTCACTTAATGAGGTTAAACTGTAAATTTCAAAGTTAAGGAGCCAATTTCTGAAATGTTTAGTCTCTTACTAGAGATTAGCACAGATTTTTTCCGGTATCTCCTGAAGTTCATTTGAAATTCCAATTTCGTAAGTTAATTCTTTAATTATACCTACTACATACCTATACGGTCTGTTTCCGCTACCATTAATAATGGAATCGGGGTGGATAATTTAAAGAAATACCTTATATTCTGTTGGATCTTTAAGTGAGTTGATCAGGCTCCCTTAAATCACCAGATGAATATTTTGGTTGACCCTATTTATTAACATATGGGCCCTCTGAGTTAGTTATTAATAACTACTCATATCACCGGTGGGTCAGAATAAGTGTCGGTATGGCTTTTCTTCCTAAGTATCCATCAGTTATTCACTTTACTTTTCTACCGGTGTTGTAGAACATGTTATGTTATATGAAAAAGGATTAATTTAGGGTGCCCCTAAATACTGCAAATTCTTACAATATTCCTTCCCTTCCATTAACTATGTCTACCTTTTTGCAAGTGGTGGTTTTGGTCTTCCCATTAGTTCATTTACTTTAGTTACTGCTATTTTCCCCTGGTTTAATTCATCTCTCAGGTATTATTTACTGTCCTACTGAATCATCATTTGTTGATTAAATTTTTCCCTTAAAAAAAATTTATTGGATTTTTAACTTATCTGTCCTAATTATCTATAAAATTGTCTATCACTCTCTGCTGCCTTGGTAATTTTTCAATATTACATGAATTATACAAGCAGATCAAGCATGAAAATACAATGATAATCAATGACAAAATAGTTAATTAACACATGATTCATATGTAGGAACATAAACCTTATGGATACATAATATGGTAGTGTGTTCATGACTACACCACTTTTAAACCATTTAAAGAGAATACCAAAATAGCAGAACCATACATCAAACATCAAATGGGAATGACTATGAATTCTAAACATTCACTGAATTACCTATCTTATGTGAGTTTACCATCCCAGAGACCTTACTACTGGAGGTTCATTACTGGACTTAGTTTCCCATCAATAAGATATAAAATATGAGTTTTTAAAAAAAATCTCATACCCAACAACCAACTACATGATGCATCTACCAGAATCAAGATATTACCTGTGAACAGTTTTGTACCAAAAAAACCTATATTTATCTGAGCCATTATGGGTTCACATAACACTTGACTCAGCTCATACTAATGAGTGATTAGGTCTGTTACTAACACTATAACATTCTGAAGTGACTTGGTTTACCTGCGAGAGATTTACCCTGAATTCATATACTCACAATAATACACCAATTGTGATGTTTACCATGAGTTTTAATTCACGGACGATGCCCACACACGTGGGATGTGGATTTTAATTTATGAGAATATTATGTTAAGCTGTCTATGGGGATTTGATTGATTCTCTGGTCACTGGTTAGAATGCAGGGTGATCAGGGATATTTACCACAAATCCCAGGAGAAAAGAGTTCAATCCTTGAAACAATGGCATCTGTGTGTAGGTTTCCCTTCCCACTTCATCACCCTTTAAATTTACTATAGTGCTAGAAGGATATTGATTGCTCACAACATATAAACAACCACTGTTGGACACCACATTTACTTGATGTACACAACACTTTTGGACAAACAGTTCAGGTATTAACTCAAGATCTGCAGTTACATATATATGTGTAATAAACACTATGCATTTTCAGACAGGCATGGGAATTATTTGCATTGTTACAATATAGTACCCAGTGACCCCAGAAAAAAACAAGGTTATTACAAACACCACAACAACCACAAATTGGGTCTACTTTCATTTACCCTCATAATTAAGGCAAATAAAGATCTAATTAAATAGAACCCAACATATCAACATTTGTTTCTGACACCTTTTACCATTCTCTCATTTTAAAAATAATGAGTTGGTGTCAAAATACTATACCATCTATATCATAACATAACCTTTTAGTTGTACACCATTACCAAATAAAACACTCTTTATACATGGCATATAAAAAACACCCACATAAAAGCAGTTGATACTAATAATTAAATTAATTAATTATAGTGTTCATTTAGGCATTGCGGGTGGATATTCCTCTCCAGTGCTAAGCTGTTAATGTCCATAATTATCCGGGACAGCAATAAATACTCACAGTCATGTTTTAATGTCCACTGAAGTTTGTTGCGGAACTACTTATAATCCCTATTAGGAAATAAATTCACCACATATACATATCTCCTCCGTGGAGCTGAATTCAAGAATACTCTGTTGCCATTGAGTTGTGTTCCAAATGAAATTGGTGCCTAGGTCTGTCATACTTTCAGGAGATGCAACTTAAGCTCTTGCAGAAGGTTCTTCCCTATATCATCTTATCGATGAAAAGATGACGACTGTCCAACAGCTCGGTTTACGTTAACCGTTTCCCAATTTAGTTCAAGAGGTTTTGTCACATACTCGGTTCATGTTGATAGGCCATCCCACACTTGATGATGGGGCAGTTAGGCCGACATGGGACCAGCATAGAATTCTGATTCATTACTTACTTTCAGTGTAGACATACAATTCTGCTTGTTATTCATTTGGTTCATCTGGAATTAATTCCAGGATTCTGCTGCAGGCATGAGACTGAAGAATATTATTCCACCACATATCCAGGGTTGCAAAGCCATCAGGTGATTCCTGTGGTTGCAGGCGTAGAGGCATTTACTCCGCTAGCTGCTTTCATATGGTCTTTTTTATGTGTTCAGGTTTTGGAACCTTGAGGTAATCTGGTGTTGTTATGGTTCAGAGGTTCTGAAGTTGCTTGTATTGGCTTATAAAGTTGTTTCAGTGTCTCTTCCCATTTGTTTGAGTTGGTGTTCATAGCTAGAACTTGGTGTTGCATGGCTGGAACCTTATGTTTGACTGTTGCAGCTGTGAGATGTTCTTTCGAAGACTTATCCATTGTGGATATTAACTTGGTAATCCAACCAACAGTTGAAGGTTACTCACTGTTGTTAGTTTTAGTAACTTGTAGAAGGATTGTCCCAGTTTCACTGACTTGGTTGAATGATGAGGCCATAGGTGATACTTCTCAGAAGTAAAGCAGACGATACACTGTTGTCAGTACTCTGATTGATCTTCATCTTTGTAGATTATTAGATCTTGAAGTCCATCCTGGATATTCCTACTAAAATAGGACTTCCTCAATCACACCGTCAGTTGTCTTCGTATGTATCTCTTTTGCTTGCGTTTGCAGCTTATGAGTGCAGCAGTAAACGATGTATTTATAGATCCAGAACATGGTTAAGCCATTTAGTCCTGACTCACCTTCATCAGGCTTTTAACCCAGGATCCTGATGATAGTTATGAATGCAGTTCCACCAAAACCACCACTCGCTTCTCTTCTATAGAAAAGGGATGACAAAGAATACAACACGAGCATTAACCTACTGTGATGTGTTAACGTTTCACAAGACAATTACAAACAAAAATACAAAACAACAAGGGGAGAAGGGGAAAGGAGTGGGTGTCCACGTTCCACTGTCCCTCATTGCTGAGTAGAGCCATTCTGACTCTTAATAGTGAGTAAGGTATTTTCTCACTTTATTTTATGTTCTGTTGTTACTGGGACTATTAGATGAGTGAAGTCATTCTGTCCATCCAACATGTTGATATTGTATCTCTCATTCTTGAAGAGAATAACCTATACAGAATCTCTGTGGTTTCTAATGCCGCGTCTTCCTTTCGGTACTATAATCATCACTAGGTCCAAGGCTATTCAACATTGGCTTTTTAAGTACTGTCATGCACAAGGATTCTTACATCAACATCCTCTAATCCCAAGGTGCAACATTCAAATGTATATTCCCACAGTAAAAAGTAACAATCAGAACAGAGAAAATTCTCATACCAGAAAAAAACCATGCATGTACATTTCTCTGATATTAAGTACATGATAATCATACATAATAATATTAATCATAAAATTTAATGCCAGAGCCAATGGTTTTGAATTTTCTTCAGGGGTTAATCCACAGTTTTCATGTTTTCATGTTTTCCCCCACTGCGTACAGCACATGGGGATAGTAACCGCTGTGATATATTTTGCCAATGACTGCTATTATTCGGAGTGTATTTATTAGAATAACTTATGCCGCACGGTCCAGTATTCTGAGTATTGCAAGCAATCTATTCACATCAATCTTCGCTTCTGTTCCTACTACAGTGAGGTGATACGGATTGAATCCTATCCGAACATGCATTTACATCACGCGTTTACTTTAATTGTTCATGAATTTATATTCTCAAACATGGCATTCTCCTAACACTATTTTATGAAATGATTATATGTTCACCACTCATGCTGAGTGGTTGATAATCTGTTAACAAAAGGCTTGTACTAAAATTTAGCACTATAGTTCCAAGTTACAGATTATGAATTAGGAAAACAATTTATCCAAAATGAACTGAGTCCATGATATGCGTACTCATGTGTATGTCTCCGCATGGATAAAACTCCTTTGAAACTGTACTTTAGAGTTCAATCTCTACAGTACATAGATTATTTGCAGATTTCTAAGCATAAATAGTGAGATATTGTTCACAGTGCATAGAAGTTTTAACATAGGAATATGAAATTGACAGACACAAGTTCTCTACTGAAGTATGAATCAAGAGTCCCACATTGAGAAAATGCCTAGAAAGTGTTTTTGACCTGAGTTTGATACTCTACGGTACACATAATATTTCTAGGTTGTAAGCACTATTAGTGAGATATAAGTTCATAATTCCTATACAAGATTTTAACATATGGATTTGAAATTGTAAAACATAGGAAAAATTACAGCGTGGCGCCCACATGTGTTTCCTTGGTAAACATCATCCAGCCTGGTTTAAGAGAATTGACTTATTATTCTAACTAATTCTTAATTAAACATACTGGTCTATGTAATACATAAATACATCTTAATAATGTAGATATAACATACCAATAGTTGAAGAGAATCATGGTTTTAAAGGCAAAATTGCCTTTTTCTCACATGGGGAAACTTTTACATGTCTGCTCCCTTTGTTTGGCTGAACTAAAATGGCTACACTGGTCTTTGTTTTCAACCTCGCCGGGCTTGGCCAGGTACGCGAGCCAAAATAAAGCCAACTAAATTAAGCTGTGCCACGTTCAGTCTATCGCTGTTTTATTTTCTCCTACATTGAGTAAGTTACTTAAACAGTAATTGTAAGGGGTTGCTTATTTTTAAGGGAGTCAATAAATAGGAAAGGGTAAGGACGTTTTATTATACCACAGTCTGTTTACTTATGTCTGCTCCAATATAAAATCCCATATCTCAGTAACCAACTGAGGGAAAATGATGAGATTTAGTATATAACCTTATCATTATGTCCACCCAACAACAAAAAATTTTGTTCTAGAGATTGTGCAGCAGATTTCAAATATATGCGGTATGGAATTTACGGGACAGAGATGAAGTCCATGTTATTAAATGTATTACCTCTTCACACGGAAATACTAGCGCTGAACAGTCAATTTTCTCGTGGGAGTAGGATTGGCATTATGACATGTGTCTCTCGTAGAGCCTTGTGTCGTCATCCGAGTTGGCGGAAATTTACTATAAAACAAGTTTGTTAGCGAGAAATCACTAGTTTTTCACCAAAACATCAAAGAAATGTTGCCGCTTTCCATGATTTAAGTTGTTTTTGGACCTATCAAAGACATATTCCTTGGGTTGGGGTAAATATAAGACGGCAGGAAAAATTTCGTAACGATGCAAAAGACAGTTTCCAAAATAATTGATCGCGAATGAAGGCATTCATTTCTAGATAGAGTAATTCATGGTGTGATCTCTCTGTCCCAGTAGGTGTCTTTTGTAATGATACTGATGGTTCCCTTAGTTGTACTATGTGAGACTGAATCCACTTCCCAGATCTCAGTAGGTGTCGTGGTGTAATGATACTGAAGGTTCCCTTAGTTGTACTGTATGAGACTGAATCCACTTCCCAGATCTCGGTTGCCTGTTGTAAGAAAACCGCTGATACTTGTCCTCAACAACTGTTAACTCTGGCACCTAGCATCGGAGCGGCGTGTCTTCACGAGAAGCTCTTGCTGTTCTGATAACGAGTTTATCACAGAAAAGGGAGGAAGACTCACTCAAGTTACGACTCCCAGGTGTCCATACTTGGGTCTATTTCTTACCTTTTAGTAATATGTTGCTAGAGATAAATATCTGATACCTGTAAATGTTGAATGTTTGATAAATGAAAATTACAGGCGACGCATGCATCTTGGTTTAATAATTACGTTGCCTTGCATTGTAACCGCCAACATTATATTCCTCACAGAGCCAACATCGTAACACTGTACAACCTGGATCTGCACTTGGCAGCGGCCAGAAGTAAGTTTGTTTATGTTGTATTGACTTTCATTAGGCTAAATGTAATTCAACTATACATATATATTAGCTTACAATAGGCCAAACTTAACTTGATTGCATGTGTCTATTAATTTCATTAGGCTACTAGCGAGTTTACTGTATGTGTGTATTAACTTTCACTAGGCTAAACCTAACTTTATTGTATTTGTGTATTAACTTTCATTAGGCTACTATCTAGTTTTCTGCATGTGTGTATTATCTTCATTAAGCTAAAACTAAGTTTACTATATGTGTGTATTAACTTTCACTAGGCTACACCAAAGTTTACTGTATGTGTGTATTTACTTTAATTAGGCTGCTAGCGAGTTTACTGTATGTACATAATAACTTTTATAAGACTACGCCTTGATTTTCATAAAAGAATAAGCACAGACAAGTCACTGTTATGGCGACTACATGAAAGTATGAATGATGTAGTTAAGAATAAGAGTATTCCTGACTTCTAGGGTGCGACCTCATCTGGAAGAGGACTGGCGAGAATAAGGGCAAAGCCCTTTTAGATCGCTATTTACAGAAGAGCAACCAGACAGACATGAGAGACCGAAATCTTGCCAAGGCTGACACCTCAGATAGGTGTAAAGTCCTGAACATTTCAGATGAAGACACAGTGACAGTGAAAGAGATCAAAGCTGTGCTTTAACGAACAAAACCCAGCGCACCAGGGCTATGTGGCATGGTGTATGATGACATTATTATGTGTACCGAGAACGAGTTAAAGGAACTAGCAGATATGTACAACAATAGTATAGTGAATGATAGAACAAGGAGGAGTGGGTACACAGCTATCTGATTCCCTTGCCAAAGCATGGCAAATGCCACACATAAATTCAGGGATGTCGGGTAATCACCATGCAAAATACAACAGGCAAGCTGCTGGAGAAATTAATTGCCAGGAAAATATCACGCCAGCTAGAGAAGCAATGTCTTCTTCCACCTACCCTTGGAGGGTAAGACAGAGATCAGGTTTGTGTGGAACTACAAACAGAACTCAATCGCATAAGCACGTGGTGTATTGAATCTGGGGCAATGGTCAACCCAACACAGGCAACAGTGACACGGTTCTCTTTGAACAACCATATTGTCAACACTCCAACACCAACTGTAAATCTGTGTTCAGAGACTGTTTAAAGAACGTAAGCAATACAATGCCTGGGGAATACGTTTTGATCGAAGCCTTGCTTATACTGAGCACTTAGACCGGGCGATAACAAAGACCAAGCGGGGTTTGAATGCGATGCGGGTGATGGCGGCGGCAAACTGTGAGCAGCAGTCTATGTCTTCTATACGAAGGTTTGGTCCTTTCTGTTTTTGAGTATGCGATGGCGATCCTGACTCAGCCATAAGAAGATGGAAAGGATGGAAAGTATACAGAATAAAGTTAAGAACACAAGACTGGCTCAGTTTGAAATACTCTACTGTCCTCTAAAATATTGTACAGTTCACATTGTCATTTATAGGAACACATTTGTCCATCAAAATTACACAATACATCGACAATTACTATTAGTCTAACTATTATTATAGCGGCCATTGCATCACGTGGTGTCCGCACTCTACGACAACCACGACTTGAATGCCCCCTGTCATCTTCGCGAATCTTGCTTATTCACTTCGGCGACAACCTCAGCGTGAGTCCCGAGGCATAAGATCCAAGATTGTCACGTCCTTCAACGAGACTATATTTTACCTTGCCATGAGCCGTAACTTTGATCATGGCAGTCCTCATTACGGGGGAGTTGTAGGGGACGAGAAGCAGGTGAAGACCAAGAGAGCAGATGCTAAGCAGTTTGACATTATAGCTTTGAGGGACGTAGGTGTTATAAATGAATGGAAACACAAGAGACAAACGGCTGTGTACAGACATGATCGCCAACGCCACGTGGCATGGACTATACGAAGATGACTACCTGAAGCAAGTTTTTGTGCGTCTGTGTTGTCTTTAATTAGGCCAGAAATAAGTTCCGTTTATGTTTGCGCTAATGTAAATTGGGTAACAGGTAAGGTAGTGTATGTCTGTATCACCTTGAATATGGATAGTAAATAAGTGTATTGCATGTATGCATGTACTTAAATAGTGCCATGACATTTTTGTATGTGTGTATTAGTTTTACTTTGGCCAGTTGTTTAGTAAATATTTGTAAAATCTTTAATGTGGTCTGAAATAACCCTAGGGTATAATTATATTAACTTGAGTTTGCCAGAATAAAGTATAGTCGCTGTCTGTATTTGTTGTGATTAAACAAGAGTTAGGCTTAATGATAGAATACAATCTTCAATTAAATGATAGTATACAATCTTGAATTAAACGCCCACAAGTGTTACGATATAATACGATCTGGAGATAGGCTTCCATAAGTGCTATACAACTACTGTAATGTGATTATTTCTACTGCAGACCTGGTGGCGGAGAAGCCACAGCCTACGGACCTTGAGGGAGTGAAGAAAGCAAAGCTTATGTATGCTTCATGCATGAATCACGGTGAGTAATCGTGACGAATGCCATCACAGGCTAGTCTTTTTGCCCGGCCCTGCCACCTCACTGTTCATCCATGATAGTTGCTAGGGCACACCCACCTTTTATATGCTGCCTACGATACACAAGCCAGACAACCCAGGCATACCTATCATCTCGGCCTGCCCTTGTCTTACCACGTGGCAATTATGGTTGACCATCATCTTGCTGATCGGCGTGGGCAGTCATGGTTGACCATCATCTTGCTGATCGGCGTGGGCAGTCATGGTTGACCATCATCTTGCTGATCGGCGTGGGCAGTCATGGTTGACCATCTCACACGATTACCTGTCTTGCATCAGGTCGAATTTCATGTCAAGTTTATGCCAAGCCACCCAGTTATTAATCTCTCAGCCCTTCAATTGCTCTTTTCCAATCTAATTTTCTAGACGTCATTAAATTCTCTAGTTTATTTATCCCCATAAAGTACCCCAGAAAATCATAACCGTTAATGTCTCATTTCTCTACTAAATGTACGGTTTGCATGTGTCTCCTATATTCCTGCTCACTTTGTCATTGGTTGTTCTGTGTACCCATGGTATTCTTCCTCAGTAACCACATGTTTGATGGTTTGATGGTTCCGTCGCCCTGCTACTGAGTGAGTGCGTGGCGCGACACTGTGAGCTGTGAGTTTCGTATGAAGTGCTTTTGAATCTGCCCGAGGTTTTTTGGAACGTGACTGCATGTTTGGAGTGATGGCAGATGGCTATGTCCCAGAGTTGACCGGTTTTTGCCTTATGCAGAAATGCGTGGCTGCTGGGTTTCTGGTTGACTGCCACTGCCATCGACGATGAACTGTATTTCGTGGACTGTGTGGGTGAACATCTAGGAAACATCCAGATGGGAAAATGGCAGCAGATTCCATCAGAAATGAACTGGGTGTTTTGTGGGGGACTATTGTGTTGACATTCTGGCAGCGGCATTATGCACAGTGCATCTGTGAGGGCTGTTGTTTGTCGAGACTCCTGTCTTTTCCACTTTTCACATTGGGCGGTGGGGAGCGTTTTGTATGATATTCACTGGCACAGGAACGGAGCATAATGGGGACGTCCCGTTGCTGTGAAGTTGGAACTGCGACTAACTAACTGACTAACTAACTAACCACATGTTGACTGTCAACAGATGTTTCTCAGTGTTCTCCTTGCTGTCCATGTTTCACAAGCATGCATCAGTGTAGGTTTTATATAGCACTTCAACATTGGTTGTTCTATGTACCCGTGGTATTCTTCTCAGTAACCACATGTTGACTGTCAACAGATGTTTCTCAGTGTTCTCCTTGCTGTCCATGTTTCACATAATTGCATCAATGTAGGTTTTATATATAAAATTTGGTGGAACTGCGGTAAAGCTGTGAAAGTTTAAACAATATATAATGACACAAAGTAGTGCAGCTTTACATAACAGAGTTACGACACATACAGAACGTTGCGGCGGTTAGCCTTCATCAGCAAACAAACACATTCACAAACACAACATACAGTCAAGGAGAACTCCTGTGACTACATTAGAAGGTGATGACAGGACGAGAGGAACAAATGCATGGAAAAATGGAAGCAATGAAGAGAAAATGAGAATTGACAAAATGTTAATAGAAAAGAATGTTAGTCGAAGAAAATGTTTAATAGAAAAACTGTTTATAGAGAAAAAAAAAACAAAAAAAAAACTGTATACTCACCTCACGTACGGACCTGTGAATGTCTACGGAAATCTCGGGTGTATTTGTATAACGGTGCTGGATGTTACGGTACAGTGAGCACATAGAAAGAAGGGGGCGGGGTAGGAGGCGTGTAAAATTGACCCGGAGACACGGAGGCGTGGACCAGATGGTTAACACTCTGGTCACGACAGCATCCCGCCTACATGATAGCCACGAACGCCACTCAGCAAGAGAAAGCTAATGGAAGCGTGGCAAGTGCCACGACACGCAAAAGGCAAAGGACGCTTCAAGGTGCATCCGCGTGGTGTGTAACCACGCGGGGAGAAAACAGTCAGACGGGAGACGGGACCTGTAGTGTTCACATCGTAGAGTAGTCGATAGGAATTTTGTGTAACCAAATAGATAGAGAATTAGCATAGGCTTTAGGAAACTAGTGATAGGCAATTCTGTGGCTTTGTGTGTGGGTTTAATAGCGACTGTCATATAACTGTAACGAGCCAACGGCAATAAAATGTACCATGTATTTTCCTCGCACACGACTTGCAAGTTTCTTGTATGGTGTGGGAGAAGAATCCGATGATGCCTGGCACATGAGTTGTTGACAGGCAAGGATGAATGTGGTGTCAGAAGTGGTGCTTAGACGAAAAGTCAAGCTAATCCACACTTCCACGGCTCCAGACTAGGGTTTAATTTGTGTCAGTGACGGTAATTTGTGCAAACAAGAACAAGTTGCGGGCTAAGATTGTGCCTATCGTGACGAAATATATTGTGTAATTGTGTTTATTAAATTATGGTTTAGTTAAATCATGTGTTCTTCAAGATTGTAAGTATTGATATTCTTATTTCTTTCCATTTATTTATGTATTTACCTATTTATTTATGAATAAGTACCAAAGATGATTCATGGCGGAGCGATACACAGCCAGCCGACATTATCGATTTTTGCAAGCTAAAAATAGCGCTGCGCGTCTGACGTAGGATAATTGACAAGCAGTTTTCCTACGCCATTTGCATTCAGCATTCAAGTGTTTACAAAATCGCCAAGCTGCTAGCCCGCCTGAATCTGTACATTATATTATCTATTATTTGGGTATTTAAGTTAGTAATTGAATATATGTATTTATTTAAACATTATTATGATATTTTTATTTATTTAAAAGCAATTATGGATAGTTTTGTTCGTACTTTTTCTTCGTTTACTGTCACGATGGGACTACTTTCTGGCTATGCAAATGAGACTTGGTTTGCACAACACTTACATAAACTAAACTAGGATAGTGACGAAAGGCATATACGGTTAGAACGAAGACAGGACATTGACATTAAATATTAATTAACCTAAATTCTTGGTTGTTCGTGGGCTTGTCATTGTCATTGTCCCAATTTGTCTAGAAGATCATTTCGTTTACCAGTTGTTAATTATTGCTGCTCTGCAAATCAGGGTGAACAACAGCTGAGCAGATAACGCGTGTGTATGTCGGTGTGCCAAACAAGGTGTCCTGATTACAAAACGTGTGTCTATGCCAAAGTGCCAAACAAGGTGACCTGTGTTGCCGGATTGCTGTTCCCTGATTCTCGGGAACATTAAGTTGAGTATACCCAATATTTTTGGCATGCAATGTGATTAATAGTGCATCTCTTTTTCAGCTTGTGATACACTAGCATATTTTTGTGCTCTGTTTTTTCAGGTCAACCTTTTCGGGTAACATTGAAATTTACCCTTTGGCCAAAGCCCGTATTAACACTCCTTTCCTTTCTGGTACCTTTACTTGTGCAATACTTGACAACCCTTGTACTGAGTTAATTTTGGGTTGTTTACCCCAACTGAAACATTGTACTAGCGATGAAATAGCTACATGGGAAAGATTAAATGTAGCTAACGTAACAGCTAGAACAGACACTGTAAAACATCAAGACACACTACAAGATAAGAGACAACTGTTGCTTTCTCCAACTGGCACAGATGATACAACCAGACAAAACTTCATAGAACAGCAGAAAGCTGATCCTAGTGTGTCTCCTTATTTAAAATTATTGAAAGAAAGATCCAAAGTGACCAAAAATGCTTCATGGTTCTTTAGACCTAACAATGGCTTTCTTACTAGGTATTGTACAACTGATAACCATGAGACGGCACATGTGTCACCGTTCGTTGATCACGTTGCAGACGACAAAGCCAGGGCCAAAATTCAGGCTCATTTTTGTGGGCCAGGTTTTTCCAATAATATAAAATTATGTTGTCGTATTTGTAATGTATGTCAACAATTAGTACGTAAAGGTAAACATCCTACAGCTGAAGTACAACCTTCTATACTGGCTTCTAGGCCTGTGAGAGGGAGGGTCAAATCTACCACCAATACACAAACAGGGGTGCGAGAACAATTGATCTTGGACCAGATCAAGACATACCTCTGTTACTTCCAGACAAACGAAATGGCAAGGACCATTCAAGGTGGTACGTAAGATTTCAAATGTTGACTATGAAATATCGATAAACGGACACTTAAAGATATTCCATGTCAACATGTTGAAACTTTACTGCTCACGACAAGAGACAGGAGTAGAGACAGACGAACACAGTGCACCCACACCTAATGATAAGACGACAGACGTACATAGCGCAACTACACTAGTTAGCGAGACTGGCTAATCCGACGAGATACATACATTTAGTGAGCTTACAGAATACACATGAATATATCAGAATACTGATGACTGGACAACACACTTACTGAAACTGAGACATGTCTTTGACAGAGTGCGACTCTTCGGTCTCACTGTCAAACCGAGCAAAGTTGAATTAGGCCTAAAAGAAATTCACTGTTTGGGTCATGTCATTTCAAAAGATCTACTTAAGACTGACAATAGAATCATTACAAAAAGTATGAATCTGACCATGCCTACCAGAAAGAAGCAGGTCAGAAACCTTTTGGGATTAGTAAATTACTATAGCAAATTTATACCAAATTTAGCGAAAATTACGAGTGTATTTTCCAATGTTTTAAAAGCGTCTGTGAAATTTGATGTCAAAGATGCATTATTAATTTCTGCATTGTCAAAATTGAAAATCCTTTTTAGCAATGTAACAATCCTCCGCTTGCCTAATCCTAGGCTCGTTTATTATCTTAGGACAGATGCCAGCAGGACCTCCATCGCTGCAGTACTAGGCCAATTTTATGAGGGCATCTTCCATCCGATTTGCTACGTGAGCCGTAAGATCACACCTGCCGAGTCCAGATATTCCATATCAGAGTTGGAAGCCCTAAGCGTCATCTATGCGGTGAGAAAGCTCCATCGATTTCTGGCGGGTGTGCACTTCATCGTCCAGACCGACAACTCCCCAATCACGGTCATACAAAGTGGTGTGCATCGCAATGACCGGATATACAGGTGGTCGCTGATCCTCCAAAACTATACGTTTAGTATAGAACATATCAAGGGTAAGGACAACATTCTGGCTGATACCCTTAGTCGACCATCTGAGGTAGAAATACCTGAAATTCCACATAGAAGTGTAGAGTAGTAGTTATGAAATAAGTACATAATAATATTCTATGTGAAATATGTTACATATACAGCGACATTATGTGCTTAATCATGTACCAAGAACAGTGAACTATCATGTGTCCGTAGACATCAAAAGAAGAACTGTCCTCCGAAGACAAATTAACACCATGTGAACTGGGACAGCTCATTACCTACTAAGCTCCATTCCGGTGTATCGATTGTGTTAAGCACAGAGAAACAGTGTCAGAACAGTACATAAATACAGACACGAAAATAGTGATCTACGACACCAGCTAACTCTACAGGTGCACTACCCATAGGACTCAAGTATGACGGTGCAATGTATTTCAGATACCCAGGCCAATTGTGTATATATAGTATGCCTATAAAACCAATGTACAAACATTCAGGCAACAACTAACCTGAGGTAACTGAATACCATGTATATAAACATATTGTGATATGTAAGATAACATTTTAAGATAGTGATAAATTAGAGTTAGATTAGGAAATATAATAGTTTTCATTTTTTTTAATAGTTTAGATAGTTCAGTAATTGACCTACTTACTTAGCTTAAAATTAAATTAGAATAGTAATTTAGACGTAACAATAGTTAATTATAAACTAGATTACAGTTTTGATAAGAATAGTACCGTTTAGGTTGTTACATTTCACTTAGCTTCATTTCAGTTCAGTTCATTCCATCCTAATGAACCATACCATCTAGCAAACATTACCAGTTACTATTATCATCATGTTATATCGTAATACGATAAAAAGATTAGATAATTGAACATACAGCATGTACATCATTTAGATTAAGAACACCAGTCATATATCTTGTTTTGCAGTTAAAAACATTAGGTATAAATGTGTTATATTTCACATTACCCATTTTTATAAAGGTACATAATTTATTTTCACATTACCCACTTCAGAAAGATACATAACTCATATCACATCAATTTCATTTAATTAGTTAGAATACATCCCTTAGAATAGATAAAGATTAGGATTAATGAAAGCATATCTTAGCATTAATGTTACAAAATATATTAAAGTATTTAACACATTAAATACATATTTATAGAATTAGTATTAGTATATTAGTATTTAGAGTTTTATTTTAGTAGAACATAGTGGTTGATAAAACCAAGGGGACAAACCATCAACCCTTTCTCCTGCATGTAAATATATTGTACATACATGACTCGTGCAGCGATTTTCGCACAGTCATTGAGCTCAACTTTCTCAAACTGAGCCAAACGTGTACAGTGTCACTCCAAGGTTTTTAAATAATTGGGAGGATAAAAGATGTGTGACAGAAGTAAGGGTAAAAGATGTGTAACAGAAGTGTGAAAGTGAGAGCAAATATAAAATATACAAGGGAGAGTAAGATCGGTCAGCGGATGTTTCTGCCGCTCAACGCGACTTTTTATTTATTGTCTGCGTCAAATGTTGGTTTCAATGTTAAAAATGTGCTGTGATGAATGCGTTGTGTGTAGTTTAATTTAGATCTTAGATAAAGTATTTTAGGTCTCATAAGACGGAAACGTAGTCACGAATTAGTGTTATACACTTGTTTGTGGCCACAGTTAACCGAATTATGGCACTTGAAAAACTAACGTACATACACATGAGAGATATATATACATGTTAGAAGGTAGACTATATTAGTAATTACGTCCAAACACGCAAACAACCAGAAAAACAAACATACAAATTGCATACATATTTAATAGATCAAAGGGAGATAACTCCGGGTCAGGGGACATAATAGACAACGAAACACTAACGTAACAGTGGAATAGAACTTTACACGCGGAAGCGAAGTAGGTAAAGCCTGTCGCACACACCTTGTGTAATGGTTGTTAAATATTATATAGGGGACATGAAGCAATTCATGTGTTGACCCTAAGAAAGTCAACTTTGTATGGGTAGTAAGTTAATTTACTATGTGAGGGCAGGTCTTATAAGACAACGGTCCGGTTCAGACATACCTCTGATAAATATAATATTGCATGTGAGAAGAGGGCTCACACCAACCAGACAAGTTTGTGGCGATTGCCAGTAGCCAAGTAAAGTATTACTACATTGTGACAATAGTCAGTAGAAGTCTATTAGAGTGCCCAGAGCCAGGTTATCTACAGTCTTTGACAAAAAAATTAGAGACACTAATTTTTTTTAGAAACCTCTTGCGTCACAACCAATGAGTGAAAGTTGATGACGCAACACAGGAGGGGAGGGTGTGTGTCAAAGACTGGAACGTAACCCCTCCACCGGGAAGAGCAGTCAACCTCGAGGAGACCAAGAGGTGATACGGTGCCCCGAGGTAAGGGCAGGGGAGATGGTGGAATGGGAGATGGTTAACTGGTTCTCTCATGAGACACGGAGGCGTGGACCAGATGGTTAACACTCTGGTCACGACAGCATCCCGCCTACATGATAGCCACGAACGCCACTCAGCAAGAGAAAGCTAATGGAAGCGTGGCAAGTGCCACGACACGCAAAAGGCAAAGGACGCTTCAAGGTGCATCCGCGTGGTGTGTAACCACGCGGGGAGAAAACAGTCAGACGGGAGACGGGACTGTAGTGTTCACATCGTAGAGTAGTCGATAGGAATTTTGTGTAACCAAATAGATAGAGAATTAGCATAGGCTTTAGGAAACTAGTGATAGGCAATTCTGTGGCTTTGTGTGTGGGTTTAATAGCGACTGTCATATAACTGTAACGAGCCAACGGCAATAAAATGTACCATGTATTTTCCTCGCACACGACTTGCAAGTTTCTTGTATGGTGTGGGAGAAGAATCCGATGGTGCCTGGCACATGAGTTGTTGACAGTTGTTGTGATTTTCTTGTCTCTTTTTCTGTGATTGTCCAGGTTTGTCATCGGTAGCATAGCGTTGGTAGGATGATTGTGGTTTAGAGTGTCCAGGTTTGTCATGGGTAGCATAGCGTTGGTAGGAAGATTGTGTTTTAGAGTGTCCAGGTTTGTAATCGGTAGCATAGCGTTGGTAGGAAGATTGTGTTTTAGAGTCCTTTTTTAGTATCTATTGGTACTTGTTTGTTCTTTAGTATTTGTGCCGTTTGTCGAATGAGTAGGTTTGCCTTATTGCTTCTATTTTCGATCTCGTCTTCGGATTTTCAATTTGATATTATACTTCTTAAATACTTGAAGCTCTTTACCTGTTTCATGGGGTGTTCTTTTAGATGAATATTGTTTTGTTCTTTCTTGTTTGGTTATAGTCATTGCCTCTGTTTTACTGATGCTTATTTTCATGTTATTCTCCTTACACACTTCTTTTATGCTATTTAAGTGGACTTCTTCTGTTTTTGCTATTAGTGCTTGATCGTCCGCAAATAGTTCTTTAATGGTGTAATTCGCCATTGTTTCCTCTACTGTGTTCTGTTCGTCATGTTCGGGTTTCTTTAAATATGCTAATCTGTATAGGTTATGAACATGAGGGGACACAGGACCCAACCTTTCTTACTCCGGATAATATGGTGAAGGGTTCTGAGTGTTCTCCGTTTGTTCCTACCGAACATTCACTGTTGCTGTATACACTTCTACGTAAGTTTGATACATGTACACTTACTCCATATCCTTTAAGAATTTCCCACGGCTTGTTTCTATTATTAAATTCCTTATCTTGGTCGACAAAGGCTAGGTAGAGTATTTCATTAAATTCTATTCTTTTTTTCTATTAGTTGTCTAATAGCAAAGATGGTATCTGTGCATCCTTTGTTTTTCCTCAATTCAAGCTGTGTTTCACTTAGCTGGAGATCTAATGTGGTTCATAGTCTTTTCTCTAGAATTTTTCAGAATATTTTTTTCCAGTATGACTCAAAAGAGAAATTCCTATGTATTATGTGAAGTCTATTTCACTGTCTTTGTTTTTTTTTTTAACTGAGACCATTATGGCGCTTCCCCAGTCTCGTTATTTTCTCACTGCAATTAAAATCACTTTATTTGTCGGTGTGTTTTCCATCTAGCAGTAATCTACCTCAGCCATAGAGATTATTGTTCTCATCTCTACAAAGCACCTTCCGAAATAGTTGTACCGAGATAGTTGTACCGAGATAGTTGTACCGAGATAGTTGTACCGAGATAGTTGTACCGAGATAGTTGTACCGAGATAGTTGTACCGAGATAGTTGTACCGAGATAGTTGTACCGAGATAGTTGTACCGAGATAGTTGTACCGAGATAGTTGTACCGAGATAGTTGTACCGAGATAGTTGTACCGAGATAGTTGTACCGAGATAGTTGTACCGAGATAGTTGTACCGAGATAGTTGTACCGATCATATATTTACCAATGTTTCCATTTACATCGTAGTATTTATTTCTTCTGGCGGCGACTATAATCTCTGGTTTCTTACAATGTACTTCTAGCCCTAGTTGCTCACCGAGTTATTACTTCTTCAATGCATTAACCAGGTCACTATAAAGTGCATGAATAGCTTATAGTTGCTACCTGCTTATTTCTGTGTGTTATTCTCAGATCTTTGTCATTATCATGAACCTCATTGGCCGGTTTTAGCCACTTCACGGAGACAATCGTGAATGTGAGATGCCGTGGCAGAACTGTAGGAGTAACTCTCAACCCCAGTGGTAACACACGGCAACAGATTAACGCAGATTCATATCACATAGTATCACGTTGCCCACCATCAATCTTGCCGAGACTACCCTGCTGAGTGGTACAATCTTGACGAGACTGCCCTGCTGAGTGGTACAATCTTGACGAGACTGCCCTGCTGAGTGGTACAATCTTGACGAGACTGCCCTCCTGAGTGGTACAATCTTGACGAGACTGCCCTACTGAGTGGTACAATCTTGACGAGACTGCCCTGCTGAGTGGTACAATCTTGACGAGACTGCCCTGCTGAGTGGTACAATCTTGACGAGACTGCCCTGCTGAGTGGTACAATCTTGACGAGACTGCCCTACTGAGTGGTACAATCTTGACGAGACTGCCCTGCTGAGTGGTACAATCTTGCCGAGTCTACCCTGCTGAGTGGTACAATCTTTCCTAGACTGCCCTACTGAGTGGTATCCTCAATTACTCCAGAAGCGGCGCCATCTCCCTCACAACTCAAAGAGTCTGGTGGTATGTGATGCACCTCTCGGACACCACTCCACTTACTGCACAACAATATACAACATCGGTGACAGTGTCCTTCAATTACAAGAAATGCTTTTACATTTCTAAACATACTTTCTATGATACGGAGACCGCACTGTCGTAATTGTCCTTGTCTAACGCAAATGGCTCAAGAGATGGCTCACTCTTTAAGGCACGGTTCTTAAAGCTGTCCACGAGGAATTAACTCATCTTGTTGTTTGTCGATAGTGTTCTTTCAAACATTACAAACATGTCTTCTCTCTTAATTGTTCACAACACGATTTCATTACAGCTGTTTCTGTACCTACCAAATACATTTTTTTTTGGGGGGGGGGGGGGGGGGAGGGGGGAGGGGGTCATAAAAATGTTTCATCCGTTATCATGATCAACATTGGCGGTCTGTTTTCTGTTGAAGGCTGCACATGGTAAGTGTGTAACCAGCGGGTACAACCTACACATGGTTCGTGTGTAACCAGCGTGTACAACCTACACATGGTTCGTGTGTAATCACCGTGTACAACCTACACATGGTACTGTGTAATCACCGTGTACAACCCACACATGTTACGTGTGTAACCAGCGTGTACAATCTGTGTGTGGAGACCCCATCTATTACCTCTACGAGCGAGACGAACTCTAATTCTGTGTGATACGTGTCTAGTACCATGAGACCAAATGTGTTTGTTCAGACGAATAACAACACGCACATCAGGTGTGGCTGTCATGTTTTCTATGTTTTTCTAATGACCGTATTTCCTTGATGGCAGGTGAAGCCCCCTTTTTGAAGCCAACCCTAAAGACCCTCTATTGAATGTGAATTGTTCACTATTTAGTAACGGCCTACTACTTTCCGCGTTGTCGTCGAGGTGGAGCCATGTTATCCTTTCTACTTGACCAATTCTGTCTCTTTTCCACTTTTCTCAATGGACAGTGAGTAGAATTGTGTGTGATATTCACTGGCACAGGAACAGATCATAATGGGGACGATCCGTTGCCGTGAAGTTGGAACCACGACTAACTAACTAACTAATTAACTTACCTATTCTGTGATTATCAAAAGCTGGTCAGCCTCGAACCTAAGCCCCATGTAAGCGCCTTTGTGTGAACCAGGTTTAGTCTGGCTATTTTGCAACGCCACCGCTTCCCCATGTTTCTCTAGCGGCTTGCAGTCGCATTGTTGCTGTGACTGTTTGTCTTGTCTGTCTTTGCTAACTGCTCTTCTAATCTATTTGTCTGTCAACTATTATCGTTTTTTGTTTCAACTCCTCGCCTAGACAGTTGTCTGTCTTTGCTAACTGCTCTTCTAATCTAGTTGTCTGTTAACTATTATCGTATTTTGTTTCAACTCCTCGCCTAGACAGTTGTCTGTCATAGATGTATGTATACACACATTTACTTTCACATCCACATATACATTTAGGTATGTGACTGTCATTAATGTTCACTTGTTCTAGCAGTTATGCATATATTATGCAGTATAATGTACTGTGCCTCGTGTGGTGTGATTTAATATGGACGAAAGTGCTGGAGTTGAAAACCGTAAATTTACCATATGAATTAGAAACGCCGTTACAATACCATGATCCAATGGGCGAAGCTGAGGGACTGAGAGTTGAACAATGAGAATAGTATGAAAAGTGGCATCCGCGTAGTCCGCGAAGTCAAATGTGGACGAAAGCTGGTGAGGAAAGTGAATTTTTGAAAAGTAAAACGGAACGTCGGTGACAAGCGTCAAGCCGGATACATACAATGGAAAATGTCCTTGACAAATTAAAGACCGACCTCCTGATTGTTTTTATTGTGTTGTTATGTTGTGAGAATGTTGGTTGTGTATACAAGTGTGCTAGTTTACATCATCAATTCATGGCGATAGTCTGATAAAAAATATCATTAAATCAATATTATAGCACACTGTACCAAGAAATTAGATGACAAGGCCTGGCTTGATAGCATAGTCACCGCTGCTGTGTTATATTTATACATAGAGAAGCTGCCTGGTGACGTCAAGCGTCAAGGTAAACGTATCTGCTGGTTCAGTATTAGTACGTTAGCCTGCAGGGGAGGGGCTAGAGTGGGAGGCGCCATACTAATAGGGGGTGAAGATAGCAGCAAATTATAGAATAACATCTAATTTAGTTTAGTTCAGTTTAGTTTGTTTATTTTAGTTTAGTTTAGTTAGTTTAGTTTAGTTTCTTTAGTTTAGTTTAGTTTAGTTTAGTGTAGTTTAGTTTAGTCGACGGATCAACAAACACCAACGCGCCTATAACTAGACCCTTGGCGATTATCGTGTCTATTTGAGGTGTTGTTGTCTAAGACGTCAAGTGTCCTGCTGGCGACACCATAACACATGTGACGTCACAGTTGAGCTGGCAATGCTCTTGCATCACTCGGCATCGAAGTGGAGCAGATTTCGTGAATCTGTTTTATGAAACAAACCACTTAGAAATGCATGGGTGAATCATGATCAAGTATGGTGGCCCTGTGCTTTTTATTCTATCAGGCCAGTTTTTATTATGTGTCTTTGAATTGTTGCAGTCGGTTCTTGGGTCACTACTTGATGTGCTCTGCCCGATCACCAACATCATGTCACAGAATGACTACTCCATGCGATGTGCCCTGCCCGATCACCAACATCTTGTCACAGAATGACTACTCCATGCGATGTGCCCTGCCCGATCACCAACATCTTGTCACAGAATGGCTACTCCACGCGCACACTTGAAGGTGTGACAGGCATGCTTGTCGAAATGGAGCGCAAGGTGTCATGGCTGCGCGTTGTGAATCCTGCTCAGTATCAAAATGGAATCGCCTTGTAGAGAAGATCAGGCACGCGTGCAACCTATTGAGCTCAGAGCCTGATAAGTGCAAATTTAGACACTCACAAATACATGATGACCACGTGACAATCAAACATGGGGAAGGTACAACAACAGTAAAGCGGTTACAGAGACTACATCAGAAGATCGAGAATGGGAAAGAGTATGTACCATGATGTCTATGGAAGAAAATGATGTCGATACACTGAACCCCAACTTGGCGTTGACGATGTAATCTTTCAAATCGTCTCTGCATTCAAGCAAGAGTCGGCCAAGACTAGATGTTATTCTCTGTTTATGACACGTCATCATTACACATGTCCAGCCTGTTGCGATTTGTCTAAGAAAGTGTATCTAATCTATGCCAATCTGACATTTTCTTCTGTTAGCCACCGGGGAAAAAGACTATACATCCATTGTGAAAATGATCAAAGAACGGTTCGGCGAATGGCCTCTTACTCGAAAAGACTATAACGAAGAAGAATTCAGCCTGCAAAGATTTCTGAGCGAAGCCATCAAACTTGGGGTTCACCCATTATTTCAAATGCAGGTGAAATTACACTATTCATTGGAAGATGATGGAACAGTGGATTTTTATCACATGTTTCAGGTGAGACAATGTTATATTGATTACATATTACAGGTGATACAATGCTAAAGTTATCGCAAAATACAGACGAGACGTACATTTTACATATTAAATCAAAAGATGGGCTCACAAATTTGAGGACAATCGGAATAGATCAGCCCCACTAGGCCCTCGAGATGTCCGGCTTGCAAGGGTTTAACTAAATATCAACAGTGAGACACCACCTACAAAAGAAGGTTGAAAACCTATCGGACTTCTGAAGGATGGCAAAGCTGCTGGACCAGAAGGTATCTCTGTAAAAGCTATTAAAGCCAATATAAACACCTCAACTGAATTACTA
Organism: Cepaea nemoralis; assembly: GCA_014155875.1. Taxonomy (NCBI): domain Eukaryota; kingdom Metazoa; phylum Mollusca; class Gastropoda; order Stylommatophora; family Helicidae; genus Cepaea; species Cepaea nemoralis. The sequence continues at coordinate 51,995 of JACEFZ010022710.1, forward strand.
CACAAATTATTTAGCAGTCAAACATAAGAAGACATACCAACAGTCGTAATATGTGCGGTGCTTTTAGCCTATGTAGATATTATTTGTTGTCTGTATGTGGAGTGACCTTAGACGTGTTGCGATTATTGTCGTATCTGTGTGTGTAATGACCTTACATTAGTTGCAAGTATTGTACTATCTGTGTGTGTAGTGACCTTACATTAGTCGCAAGTTTTGTACTGTGTGTGTAGTGACCTTACATTAGTCGCAAGTATTGTACTATCTGTGTGTGTAGTGACCTTACATTAGTTGCAAGTATTGTACTATCTGTGTGCGTAGTGACCTTACATTAGTTGCAAGTATTGTACTATATGTGTGTGTAGTGACCTTACATTAGTTTCAAGTATTGTACTATCTGTGTGTGTAGTGACCTTACATTAGTTGCAAGTATTGTACTATCTGTGTGTGCAGTGACCTTACATTAGTTGCAATTATTGTACTATCTGTGTGTGTAGTGACCTTACACTTGTTATTACTATTGTAATGTCTTTGTTTAGTGACCTTGCACCTGTTATTACTATTGTACTACCTGTGTGTGTAGTGACCTTACACGTGTTGCGATTATTGTACTATCTGTGTGTGTAGTGACCTTACATTAGTTGCAAGTATTGTACTATCTGTGTGTGTAGTCACCTTACAAGTGTTGCAATTATTGTTCTATCTGTGTGTGTAATCACCTTACAAGTGTTGCAATTATTGTACTATCTGTGTGTGTAGTCACCTTACAAGTGTTGCAATTATTGTACTATCTGTGTGTGTAGTCACCTTACAAGTGTTGCAATTATTGTACTATCTGTGTCTATAGTGACCTTACACTTGTTGCGATTATTGTACTATCTGTGTGTGTAGTCACCTTACAAGTGTTGCAATTATTGTACTATCTGTATGTGTAGTGATCTTACACTTGTTATTACTATTGTAATGTCTGTGTTTAGTGACCTTACACTTGTTATTACTATTGTAATGTCTGTGTTTAGTGACCTTGCACTTGTTATTACTATTGTACTATCTGTGTGTGTAGTGACCTTACACTTGTTATTACTATTGTAATGTCTGTGTTTAGTGACCTTACACTTGTTATTACTATTGTAATGTCTGTGTTTAGTGACCTTGCACTTGTTATTACTATTGTACTATCTGTGTGTGTAGTGACCTTACACTTGTTATTACTATTGTAATGTCTGTGTTTAGTGACCTTGCACTTGTTATTACTATTGTACTATCTGTGTGTGTAGTGACCTTACACTTGTTATTACTATTGCAATGTCTGTGTTTAGTGACCTTACACTTGTTATTACTATTGTAATGTCTGTGTTTAGTGACCTTGCACTTGTTATTACTATTGTACTATCTGTGTTTGTAGTGACCTTACACTTGTTGCGATTATTGTACTATCTGTGTGTGTAGTGACCATAGACTTGTTGCGATTATTGTACTATCTGTGTGTGTAGTGACCGTACACTTGTTGCGATTATTGTACTATCTGTGTGTGTAGTGACCTTACACTTGTTGCGATTATTGTACTATCTGTGTGTGTAGTGACCTTAGACTTGTTGCGATTATTGTACTATCTGTGTGTGTAGTGACCTTACACTTGTTGCGATTATTGTACTATCTGTGTGTGTAGTCACCTTACACGTGTTGCGATTATTGTACTATCTGTGTGTGTAGTGACCTTACACTTATTACGAGTATTGTACTATCTGTGTGTGTGTGTAGTGACCTTATACTTATTACGAGTATTGTACTATCTGTGTGTGTAGTGACCTTACACTTGTTGCGATTATTGTACTATCTGTGTGTGTAGTGACCTTACACTTGTTATTACTATTGTACTATCTGTGTGTGTAGTGACCTTAGACTTGTTGCGATTATTGTACTATCTGTGTGTGTAGTGACCTTACACTTGTTGCGATTATTGTACTATCTGTGTGTGTGTGTAGTGACCTTACACTTATTACGAGTATTGTACTATCTGTGTGTGTAGTGACCTTAGACTTGTTGCGATTATTGTACTATCTGTGTGTGTAGTGACCTTAGACTTGTTGCGATTATTGTACTATCTGTGTGTGTAGTGACCTTACACTTATTACGAGTATTGTACTATCTGTGTGTGTGGTGACCTTACACTTGTTGCGATTATTGTACTATCTGTGTGTGTGTGTAGTGACCTTACACTTATTACGAGTATTGTACTATTTGTGCGTGTAGTGACTTTACTCTTGTTATTACTATTGTACTGTCTGTGTATAGTGATCCTACACTTGTTATTACTATTGTACTGTCTGTGTATAGTGATCCTACACTTGTTATTACTATTGTACTGTCTGTGTATAATGATCCTACACTTGTTATTACTATTGTACTGTCTGTGTATAGTGATCCTACACTTGTTATTACTATTGTACTGTCTGTGTATAGTGATCCTACACTTGTTATTACTGTTGTACTGTCTGTGTATAGTGATCCTACACTTGTTATTACTATTGTACTGTCTGTGTATAGTGATCCTACACTTGTTATTACTATTGTACTGTCTGTGTATAGTGATCCTACACTTGTTATTACTATTGTACTCTCTGTGTATAGTGATCCTACACTTGTTATTACTATTGTACTGTCTGTGTATAGTGATCCTACACTTGTTATTACTATTGTACTGTCTGTGTATAGTGACCTTACACTTGTTATTACTAGTGTATTGTCTGTGTGTGTAGTAATCTTGTACTTATTACCATTGCCATGTGTGCTATTGTTGTGTTGTCACTGTTGTATTAACAATGCTGTCGTTATTTTATTATTTAAAAATTGCAGTCTTGTTGCGTGTGCTCAAATCGTTGACCACGAATATACAGTTAGAAGAAACAACATCATGCTGTTGAAATGTGAAGGTCACTCAAATGGGGCATATATAATAGACAGATACAGTGACAAGTAAAGAAATCTAGAATTGTGAAGCTAGTTAGTTAGTCGACAGATCATCCTCGTTGCACATCGGACCATTCAGTCCATAAGTGCTCGGATCCCCTCCTCAGCAAATCCCGCAGCGTGTAGCGGCTAACGACGCCAGTTCTGTGTTGGTTTATCAATCTTCTTTGGCTTCCTGCGTAGTGTTCTTGTTTGGCCACCCCTCTTTTAATTTGCTGCTCTCGCAGTCTGGCCATTGTTGTAGATTCACAGTCATCACTTGGTTCTCGCAAAAGTCTCACTTCTCGTAGAGCATTCAGAATGTCAGCCTGGTCCATGGCGCGTCCGCCCTCCACAGTAGCCTCACCTGCGAGCTTGTCAGCCCGCTCATTCCCTTGTACTCCCGCATGCCCTGGCACGAAGATGAAACTAATCTTTGCCAGCCGAGACCGCTTCAGAGGCAGCAACCATTCTCTTCGGATCGACCCCTCCTCTATCCTCTTGATCATGTTCATTGAGTCGCTAAGAAAACAAGCCCTAGTGAATGTCTGTGTCTCGAGCCATGTTATTGCTTTACTTACTGCCATGACTTCCATGGTCAGGCTACTTGTGGTTTCAGTGAAAGCACCAGAGTCCTCCTTCACAATTCTCCCTCCGGCCCGAGCTGTAAAGGCCCATGAGCTTCTCACATGTCGGACGACCGACCCATCTGTGTAGATGACCGCGTCACCGTCTAGCGAATTCTCGAAAATCAACGCTTGTACTTCAGCCTCAACAGCAGCTGGATTTTCTTGTCTGCATTTTCTGAATTTCAGAATTGTGAAGCGATTTTCTACACGAAATCTTGGTTCCCCAAACAATAAATGTGGGACACAAACTGGCATACAAAACTGCTGACAACCAAATACATGGAAACGTTGGGGGAAACGAAGAAACGGAGGATACCAAGTTAGATGGAACAAAAACCACGAATAGATGAACGGAAACATAACCTCAAACAGGACCGTCCTGAACTGGGACAGAACTCAGTCCGCCATTGTTGTGACAATGGCAAATTATCTGAAGTGAACACATATTGTCTTGACTGCCGATGAGAAACTTTGTGAAGAATCAAAGCCATGGGATTGTGTGGCTGGTGTCACAAACAGCCGGTCACTGTTGAGGTCGATTGCCACGTCCTGCAAATGACATGGAACTAGCTTTAAGCTCTACACCATGTAGTCAGTTTACAAGTCTATAGGACGAACAAACGAACTTTATTTCCAAAGGATCGGAAATTGAGCACCCAGGCCGTCTTACATTCGGCCCTTCCAATCACTCCTCTTTCGTATATCAATTATCTAAGTTCACATTCACATAGGAAAAGAAACCTTGTCAAATGAATGTTGTAAATATAAATAATGCATATTGAAATGTTATGAGACAGACCGGCAGCCAAACACATACACACGCACATGCATAAACGCATACATATACACCTGCATACATACATCATTTGCACAAACTCTTACCCACACAGTAACGCACAAATACACACTCCCTCGCATACACATATATACTCACTCACAATCACAAACTCACTAACAAAAGTTTACTTGTACATACAAACTCTATATCTCTTTCTCCATCTCTCTCTCTCTCTCTCTCTCTCTCTCTCTCTCTCTCTCTCTCTCTCTCTCTCTCTCTCTAGACAAGAGAGCAACCCAGGCAGTCAACGTCTGACAGACTGACTCCTGGGTTAAGGTTATGTCACTAAAGTTGACCAAGTTCTGGTCCAAGTCAAGTCCTGGTCACAAAAGCAGGGGACATTATTGCAGCCCGCCTGAGATAGAACAGACACAATTCCTGGTCACGGAAGCAGAGGACATTATTGCAGCCCGCCTGAGATAGAACAGACACAAGTCCTGGTCACGGAAGCAGGGGACATTATTGCAGCCCGCCTGAGATAGAACAGACACAATTCCTGGTCACGGAAGCAGAGGACATTATTGCAGCCCGCCTGAGATAGAAGAGACACACGTCCTGGTCACGGAAGCAGGGGACATTATTGCAGCCCGCCTGAGACAGAACAGACACAATTCCTGGTCACGGAAGCAGAGGACATTATTGCAGCCCGCCTGAGATAGAAGAGACACACGTCCTGGTCACGGAAGCAGGGGACATTATTGCAGCCCGCCTGAGATAGAACAGACACAATTCCTGGTCACGGAAGCAGAGGACATTATTGCAGCCCGCCTGAGATAGAACAGACACAAGTCCTGGTCACGGAAGCAGGGGACATTATTGCAGCCCGCCTGAGATAGAAGAGACACAAGTCCTGGTCACGGAAGCAGGGGACATTATTGCAGCCCGCCTGAGATAGAAGAGACACAAGTCCTGGTCACGGAAACAGGGGACATTATTGCAGCCCGCCTGAGATAGAACAGACACAAGTCCTGGTCACAAAAGCAGAGGACATTATTGCAGCCCGCCTGAGATAGAACAGACACAAGTCCTGGTCACGGAAGCAGGGGACATTACTGCAGCCCGTCTGAGATAGAACAGACACAAGTCCTGGTCACGGAAGCAGGGGACATTACTGCAGCCCGCCTGAGATAGAACAGATACAATTCCTGGTCACGGAAGCAGGGGACATTACTGCAGCCCGCCTGAGATAGAACAGACACAAGTCCTGGTCACGGAAGCAGGGGACATTATTGCAGCCTGCCTGAGATAGAACAGACACAAGTCCTGGTCACAAAAGCAGGGGACATTACTGCAGCCCGCCTGAGATAGAACAGATACAATTCCTGGTCACGGAAGCAGGGGACATTACTGCAGCCCGCCTGAGATAGAACAGATACAATTCCTGGTCACGGAAGCAGGGGACATTACTGCAGCCCGCTTGAGATAGAACAGATACAATTCCTGGTCACGGAAGCAGGGGACATTACTGCAGCCCGCCTGAGATAGAACAGACACAAGTCCTGGTCACAAAAGCAGAGGACATTATTGCAGCCCGCATGAGATAGAAGAGACACAAGTCCTGGTCACAAAAGCAGAGGACATTACTGCAGCCTGCCTGAGATAGAACAGATACAATTCCTGGTCACGGAAGCAGAGGACATTATTGCAGCCCGCCTGAGATAGAACAGATACAAGTCCTGGTCACAAAAGCAGAGGACATTATTGCAGCCCGCCTGAGATAGAAGAGACACAAGTCCTGGTCACGGAAGCAGAGGACATTATTGCAGCCTGCCTGAGATAGAACAGACACAAGTCCTGGTCACAAAAGCAGAGGACATTATTGCAGCCCGCCTGAGATAGAACAGACACAAGTCCTGGTCACAAAAGCAGAGGACATTACTGCAGCCTGCCTGAGATAGAACAGACACAAGTCCTGGTCACGGAAGCAGAGGACATTATTGCAGCCCGCCTGAGATAGAACAGATACAATTCCTGGTCACGGAAGCAGGGGACATTACTGCAGCCCGCCTGAGATAGAACAGACACAATTCCTGGTCACGGAAGCAGAGGACATTATTGCAGCCCGCCTGAGATAGAACAGATACAAGTCCTGGTCACGGAAGCAGAGGACATTACTACAGCCCGCCTGAGATAGAAGAGACACAATTCCTGGTCACGGAAGCAGAGGACATTATTGCAGCCCGCCTGAGATAGAACAGACACAATTCCTGGTCACGGAAGCAGAGGACATTATTGCAGCCCGCCTGAGATAGAACAGACACAATTCCTGGTCACGGAAGCAGAGGACATTACTGCAGCCCGCCTGAGATAGAACAGACACAATTCCTGGTCACGGAAGCAGAGGACATTACTGCAGCCCGCCTGAGATAGAACAGACACAATTCCTGGTCACGGAAGCAGAGGACATTACTGCAGCCCGCCTGAGAAGAACAGACACAATTCCTGGTCACGGAAGCAGAGGACATTATTGCAGCCCGCCTGAGATAGAAGAGACACACGTCCTGGTCACGGAAGCAGGGGACATTATTGCAGCCCGCCTGAGAAGAACAGACACAATTCCTGGTCACGGAAGCAGGGACATTATTGCAGCCCGCCTGAGATAGAAGAGACACAATTCCTGGTCACGGAAGCAGGGGACATTATTGCAGCCCGCCTGAGATAGAACAGACACAATTCCTGGTCACGGAAGCAGGGGACATTATTGCAGCCCGCCTGAGATAGAAGAGACACACGTCCTGGTCACGGAAGCAGGGGACATTATTGCAGCCCGCCTGAGATCAGAACAGACACAATTCCTGGTCACGGAAGCAGAGGACATTATTGCAGCCCGCCTGAGATAGAAGAGACACACGTCCTGGTCACGGAAGCAGGGGACATTATTGCAGCCCGCCTGAGATAGAACAGACACAATTCCTGGTCACGGAAGCAGAGGGACATTATTGCAGCCCGCCTGAGATAGAAGAGACACACGTCCTGGTCACGGAAGCAGGGGACATTATTGCAGCCCGCCTGAGATCAGAACAGACACAATTCCTGGTCACGGAAGCAGAGGACATTATTGCAGCCCGCCTGAGATAGAAGAGACACACGTCCTGGATTGCAGCCCGCCTGAGATAGAAGATACACATCCTGGTCACGGAAGCGGGTGGACTTATTGCAGCCCGCCTGAATAGAAGAGAACAAGTTCCTGGTCACGGAAACATGGACATTATTGCAGCCGTCCTGAGTCAGAACAGACACAAGTCCCTGGTCACAGCAGGAAATTATTGCAAGCCCCGCCTGAGATAGAACAGACACAAGTCCTGGGTCAAGGAAGCAGGGGGACATTACTGCAGCCCGGTCTGAGATAGAACAGACACAAGTCCTGGTCCCGGAAGCAGGGGACATTACTGCAGCCCGCCTGAGATAGAACAAGATACAATTCCTGGTCCGGAAGCAGGGGACCATACTTCAGCCCGCATGAGATAGAACAGGACCACAAGTCCTGGTCAAGGAAGTACAGGGGACATTACTTGAAGCCTAGTCCTGGAGATAGAACAGACACAAGTCCTGGTCACAAAAAGCAGGGGACATTACTGCAGCCCGCCTGAGATAGAATAGATACAATTCCTGGTCACGGAAGCAGGGGACCATTATACTGCAGCCCCGCCTGGATAGAACAGATACATTCCTGGTCACGGAAGCAGGGGACATTACTGCAGCCCGCCTGAGATAGAACAGACACAAGTCCTGGTCACAAAAGCAGAGGACATTATTGCAGCCCGCATGAGATAGAAGAGACACAAGTCCTGGTCACAAAAGCAGAGGACATTACTGCAGCCTGCCTGAGATAGAACAGATACAATTCCTGGTCACGGAAGCAGAGGACATTATTGCAGCCCGCCTGAGATAGAACAGATACAAGTCCTGGTCACAAAAGCAGAGGACATTATTGCAGCCCGCCTGAGATAGAAGAGACACAAGTCCTGGTCACGGAAGCAGAGGACATTATTGCAGCCTGCCTGAGATAGAACAGACACAAGTCCTGGTCACAAAAGCAGAGGACATTATTGCAGCCCGCCTGAGATAGAACAGACACAAGTCCTGGTCACAAAAGCAGAGGACATTACTGCAGCCTGCCTGAGATAGAACAGACACAAGTCCTGGTCACGGAAGCAGAGGACATTATTGCAGCCCGCCTGAGATAGAACAGATACAATTCCTGGTCACGGAAGCAGGGGACATTACTGCAGCCCGCCTGAGATAGAACAGACACAATTCCTGGTCACGGAAGCAGAGGACATTATTGCAGCCCGCCTGAGATAGAACAGATACAAGTCCTGGTCACGGAAGCAGAGGACATTACTACAGCCCGCCTGAGATAGAAGAGACACAATTCCTGGTCACGGAAGCAGAGGACATTATTGCAGCCCGCCTGAGATAGAACAGACACAATTCCTGGTCACGGAAGCAGAGGACATTATTGCAGCCCGCCTGAGATAGAACAGACACAATTCCTGGTCACGGAAGCAGAGGACATTACTGCAGCCCGCCTGAGATAGAACAGACACAATTCCTGGTCACGGAAGCAGAGGACATTACTGCAGCCCGCCTGAGATAGAACAGACACAATTCCTGGTCACGGAAGCAGAGGACATTACTGCAGCCCGCCTGAGATAGAACAGATACAATTCCTGGTCACGGAAGCAGGGGACATTACTGCAGCCCGCCTGAGATAGAACAGATACAATTCCTGGTCACGGAAGCAGGGGACATTATTGCAGCCCGCCTGAGATAGAACAGATACAATTCCTGGTCACGGAAGCAGGGACATTACTGCAGCCCGCCTGAGATAGAAGAGACACAATTCCTGGTCACGGAAGCAGGGGACATTATTGCAGCCCGCCTGAGATAGAAGAGACACACGTCCTGGTCACGGAAGCAGGGGACATTATTGCAGCCCGCCTGAGATAGAAGAGACACACGTCCTGGTCACGGAAGCAGGGGACATTATTGCAGCCCGCCTGAGACAGAACAGACACAATTCCTGGTCACGGAAGCAGAGGACATTATTGCAGCCCGCCTGAGATAGAAGAGACACACGTCCTGGTCACGGAAGCAGGGGACATTATTGCAGCCCGCCTGAGATAGAACAGACACAATTCCTGGTCACGGAAGCAGGGGACATTATTGCAGCCCGCCTGAGATAGAAGAGACACACGTCCTGGTCACGGAAGCAGGGGACATTATTGCAGCCCGCCTGAGATAGAACAGACACAATTCCTGGTCACGGAAGCAGAGGACATTATTGCAGCCCGCCTGAGATAGAACAGACACAAGTCCTGGTCACGGAAGCAGGGGACATTATTGCAGCCCGCCTGAGATAGAAGAGACACAAGTCCTGGTCACGAAAGCAGGGGACATTATTGCAGCCCGCCTGAGATAGAAGAGACACAAGTCCTGGTCACGGAAGCAGGGGACATTATTGCAGCCCGCCTGAGATAGAACAGACACAAGTCCTGGTCACAAAAGCAGAGGACATTATTGCAGCCCGCCTGAGATAGAACAGACACAAGTCCTGGTCACGGAAGCAGGGGACATTACTGCAGCCCGCCTGAGATAGAACAGACACAAGTCCTGGTCACAAAAGCAGAGGACATTATTGCAGCCCGCATGAGATAGAAGAGACACAAGTCCTGGTCACAAAAGCAGAGGACATTATTGCAGCCCGCCTGAGATAGAACAGACACAAGTCCTGGTCACAAAAGCAGAGGACATTACTGCAGCCTGCCTGAGATAGAACAGATACAATTCCTGGTCACGGAAGCAGGGGACATTACTGCAGCCCGCCTGAGATAGAACAGACACAATTCCTGGTCACGGAAGCAGAGGACATTATTGCAGCCCGCCTGAGATAGAACAGATACAAGTCCTGGTCACAAAAGCAGAGGACATTATTGCAGCCCGCCTGAGATAGAAGAGACACAAGTCCTGGTCACGGAAGCAGATGACATTATTGCAGCCTGCCTGAGATAGAACAGACACAAGTCCTGGTCACAAAAGCAGAGGACATTATTGCAGCCCGCCTGAGAAAGAACAGACACAAGTCCTGGTCACAAAAGCAGAGGACATTACTGCAGCCTGCCTGAGATAGAACAGACACAAGTCCTGGTCACGGAAGCAGAGGACATTATTGCAGCCCGCCTGAGATAGAACAGATACAATTCCTGGTCACGGAAGCAGGGGACATTACTGCAGCCCGCCTGAGATAGAACAGACACAATTCCTGGTCACGGAAGCAGAGGACATTATTGCAGCCCGCCTGAGATAGAACAGATACAAGTCCTGGTCACGGAAGCAGAGGACATTACTACAGCCCGCCTGAGATAGAAGAGACACAATTCCTGGTCACGGAAACAGAGGACATTATTGCAGCCCGCCTGAGATAGAACAGACACAATTCCTGGTCACGGAAGCAGAGGACATTATTGCAGCCCGCCTGAGATAGAACAGACACAATTCCTGGTCACGGAAGCAGAGGACATTACTGCAGCCCGCCTGAGATAGAAACAGACACAATTCCTGGTCACGGAAGCAGAGGACATTACTGCAGCCCGCCTGAGATAGAACAGACACAATTCCTGGTCACGGAAGCAGAGGACATTACTGCAGCCCGCCTGAGATAGAACAGATACAATTCCTGGTCACGGAAGCAGGGGACATTACTGCAGCCCGCCTGAGATAGAACAGATACAATTCCTGGTCACGGAAGCAGGGGACATTATTGCAGCCCGCCTGAGATAGAACAGATACAATTCCTGGTCACGGAAGCAGGGGACATTACTGCAGCCCGCCTGAGATAGAAGAGACACAATTCCTGGTCACGGAAGCAGGGGACATTATTGCAGCCCGCCTGAGATAGAAGAGACACACGTCCTGGTCACGGAAGCAGGGGACATTATTGCAGCCCGCCTGAGATAGAAGAGACACACGTCCTGGTCACGGAAGCAGGGGACATTATTGCAGCCCGCCTGAGATAGAACAGACACAAGTGATGATCCTGGAAACAGGGGACATCACTGCAGTAAGGTAGAGACCGTAATGATACAGAAGAAAGACAAAAGTGTTTATCTAAAATATCAGGATTCTAATGTATCCACCCAAAAGACGCATATATCACAGTCTTGCTGTAAACGGACACTTGAACAGAAGACTAATCTATTATTTCACTGATGTAAACGGACATTTGAACAGAAGACTAATCTATTATTTCACTGATGTAAACGGACACTTGAACAGAAGACTAATCTATTATTTCACTGATGTAAACGGACATTTGAACAGAATACTAATCTATTATTTCACTGATGTAAACGGACATTTGAACAGAAGACTAATCTATTATTTCACTGATTTAAACGGACACTTGAACAGAAGGCTAATCTATGATTTCACTGATGTAAACGGACATTTGAACAGAAGACTAATCTATTATTTCACTGTTGTAAACGGACATTTGAACAGAAGACTAATCTATTATTTCACTGATGTAAACGGACACTTGAACAGAAGACTAATCTATGATTTCACTGATGTAAACAGACACTTGAACAGAAGGCTAATCTATTATTTCACTGATGTAAACGGACACTTGAACAGAAGACTAATCTATGATTTCACTGATGTAAACAGACACTTGAACAGAAGGCTAATCTATTATTTCACTGATGTAAACGGACACTTGAACAGAAGACTAATCTATGATTTCACTGATGTAAACGGACATTTGAACAGAAGACTAATCTATTATTTCACTGATGTAAACAGACACTTGAACAGAAGGCTAATCTATGATTTCACTGATGTAAACGGACACTTGAACAGAAGACTAATCTATGATTTCACTGATGTAAACGGACACTTGAACAGAAGACTAATCTATTATTTCATTGATGAAATGCAATGTTCTGCAACTTGTTGCCTGTCTTCAGTTTAGTAAACCAAACCTGGGGATGGCCCTCTACAGTTACCCCAAGGTGTTTGAAGGAGACCTCGGACGTCATATTTTTCTCGAGAAAATCTACGCTGACGCTCGGCCCTTCAAGGTTGAGGACCGAAAGCAGGCGGAAACAGACGCCTTGGAAATCCTCGAAGTGGAGAGAACATTGGCTCAGGTAAATTTTCTTTTAGTTCAATGAATCGATAAATGAATGAACAATCTTTCTCAATCTAACTTTGAGGTCTAGGGATGATTTCTGAATTTAACTTAAAGTGAATAATGACAGAATAGTCCTGTCACGCCCCCAACGAGGTATTGTTTTGTTGTCTTGGGATAGAGAGCAGGACCGAACTCTAGACTTCAGCAGTTGTAGCTTGGTATGGTATTGCTCCCTGGTGGTGGGATGCATCTGTTTTTGTCTGAATATAGCAACTATTTGCCGTGCATGAATGGTTAGACATCGGACAGTGAGAGTCGTTTCGGCCTATCAAGTCAATATATGGGTTATAGAACTTGTTGCTAGGGGAGCAGTGTTGCCATCTCCCTGTGATGAAAAAGCACCAAAATCGACCCCAAAAAAGCACTAGAAAGCACCAAAAAAGTTTAGGAAGCACCCCCCCCCCCCCCAAAAAAAAAAGCACCAACTGTTTTTATTACAAATGTAACAAGGTAGCACAGTATAATTGATTATTATCACTTCATATTACAATGAAGTTTATTCCAGATCCACCAAATCCCAATCAGAACTACTTTCGAGCCAAAAAAAAACAAACCAAATTGCAATACTATTTTTTTGGGAAATCACTAAAACAAGCACTGGTGGTATTCATTCAAAATGTTATAAAGTAGCACATTATAATTTATTATTATCACTGAATATTAGAATGAAGTTTATTCCAGATCTGCCAAATCCCAGTCAAACAACTCCTCTTCAGTTTCTGTAGCTATTTCCTGCTGTGTTTGCTCCTGCGATGATGAGGATGAGGAGGATGATTGAAAGAAACATGTATATGCCTTCTGTGATCCAATTTTTCGCAGAATATCCTTAGGTAGTTTATAATCATGACAGCATTTGCCATATCTTTTCATTCCATATCTAATAGTCAAAACAGCTGTCAAACTCTTTATGCTAAGTCTATTCCGCAATTTTAATTTTATAACTCCCATCTGCCGGTCTCTCTGGCCGAGGGGTTACAACACTTTCTCCGTAATCTCATTTATCACGCAGAGCCTCGTAGTGGGCGAGAGCTGGGAGCGGTTCTACCCCCGCTGGTGACTTGCGGGATAACCGAGCCGGCCGCTCAGAAAGCAATGGCAAAATACTGAGCGTGATCTTGCCAAGAAATCAACAGACAGCTGAAAGATGCTGCTGTTGACAGCGATATCCTGTAAAGGATATGCGAATTAAAAAAAAAAAAAAAACTCCCATCAGACTGAAAATATGCTCCACGTCCGCATTAGAATGAGGTAAAATTAGCACAGTTAAAGCTAAATCTGTAAGATCTTGGAAAGGACTTTCACCGGTGGCATCCCTGTATGAGGCTATTTCTGCCCACAGTCCAAGTTTGTCAGAAGTCTGTGTCCACTGCATATGATGACGTTTTCTCCACTGGAAATCGATGCGGGTGAGAGTAGCTGTATCTTCTACAAACATTTTAGCAAGAACAAATATACAAGGCTTCATTGGCTGTAGACATTCACTCCCACTAAGACATGACATGGACTGTGTCATCATCTTACTCTTATCTAAATAATGGTTCGGGTTCATACAGGCAACAATACACTGTTCGCTAGGATATAGAATATTTATTACATACAGTGTACAGTTGGCGCAGTGGGTAAACAGACCCGCGCTTTCTTATCATACATATCACAGATCGTTAATCATCAAACATATAGTTGTCATACAACAATCTAGCACACTATCTAGCCTAAGTATATCTACGAATATCTATGAGTCCCTCTCAGGCAGGCCCTGTTGTCTCTCTCCAGTCCGTTTGTCCTCTGCCGGTCTCCGCGTGTCCTAACTCGACACGGGCGGTAACTCTGTCCGAGTTCCTCGTGGACCCCGCATTAGGCGGGCCACATCAGTGTCCACGGAATCATGGACTAGGTGACCAACTCTATCGAGAAGGTTCTCGATTACTCGGGTCCTGCACGACTCAGTGGTATCCCTTGGGCTGGAGTTGTAGCCCTCTATTCTAGATGCAAGTGAGGCGGTGACAGGATCCCCCCTCCCCCTGATATGATTGGTTGTTGGGTAATTAGATCTGTTCTAATTCTGTCACCGAATCACATAAAGTTGGTGTTTGTAGTTTGGTGGATAGTAACCTGGTAACATACCTACTAGCACTGAAAACTCATGTATTCTACCATACAACACTTCTCTGATTTGGTGCAGAGATCCCTGTCTCTCGTGTGCTTAAATATGCTTATCAGACCGAAGTTCCGTGGCATTTTAGTAGTTGTATTTACAACTTGCCCTTCTCATAGTACCCGAAATGGTACCCAGACAAATAACCCCTATATAATAGAGGGTTAACAAGACCGGAGTCTTGGCTAAATAAGTACACCTTCAAATCTTGATCTGTGTGTGTATTTCTATACACTTTTACTCCCGTATGTTATATAATGCTAAATATGTAGTTACCTTGTTCTTTTATCCCCCTCAGACTACATGTGTCCCTGTTGGCTTGTTAGTGTGTTAACTAATCCGTTAATAAGTTGATGTTTCTAATAAAGTGACTGTATTTTAAATTGATAGTGTTGAGTTTTGAGGTTTGTGTAACGTGCGTGCTGAATGTGTGGTGTAATTCCAAGCGTCACGAGTTGGGATAACCTCAATCACGAAATACTGCACTGTGTGCAATACATGATCAGGCATTCCAAGTAGTGGTGCTTAGATGTATCCTAACTGCTAAACTAAGTCTATTACACTAACTACTTGATTAAACTCACTAATAAACTAAGTTCTACACATGTACTGACAAATTAGACAAGTCATGCACTTTTACATGGAAGACGCAGACAAATTACAATGAATACGTTTTGCGTACAATTTGTCCGCCAAGTGTATCGTTCTCTCATTTAATCCTTCCACGCAGTCATTCACTCATCTGACATTCCAAATAGTAATTGGTTAAAATATATATTTAAAGTTGAGGTAAGCGTTATTGCCCTTAGAAAAAATGGGCTAGGCGATATTTGCCCTTTAAGAAAATACGTACTGTTTGTACGATGAATGAAAAATAGGTTATAATTTAACTAGAGACACTTGTATAGGACGGTTATTTAGGATATGAATGGTACCGTCTGTAATATTAAAGTAGAATATGTACAAGTTACATGTTAACACAATTTATATACATCATTAATGGAAGTATAATACATTTTTAATAGTAAACTAATTAATTAAATAACTCCAACGATGATGTGCGCGTTGACGTCCCTTCGTTCGTGTGTTATGCCATGAATGTTAAAGTTAGTATGGCTGTCTCTTAAGTGTTGTCGTCGATGTTGTTCTGTTTCGGCTGTTTGCACAGTTTTGTAGTAACAGCAAGTATGGATTGCTTTCACCGTCCCGTATGAAATATTAAAGTGTTCAGAGTCAGTTCACTGGTTGATATCATTGGTTAAACTGAACACAGTTGTTTCTTGCTGGAATTGTTCTAGAGCTTAGTCATTTGATGGTATAGTTCTTACAATCTGGCTCTTCAAGTATGTTTATAGGTGTCGTAATTAAACTAATCACTGAGAGTACTCTAGCAGGTGTAGAGTCACACTGATATATGTAACGAACTAAAAGTATCACAGTTTATAGTGTGGCTACTGGCCAATGTGATCAGAGTCATTCTACTGGCGCATTTGTCTGCCGTGATAAAAGGTCAGCTACTAAGTTATCGGTGCCCTTAATATGGCGAATTTCGAAGTCAAAGTCCTGAAGTAGAAGACACCATCTTCGTAACCTGTTGTTTTTGGGTGACCCATGGTTCAGGACTAATAATGGCGAACTGTCTGTGAGGACTACAAAATGGCTTCCCAAGAGGTACTTAGATAATCTCAATATACAGAACAAAAGGCTCAAACACTCCAATTCAACTGTGGCATAACGAGTCTCAGCCTTCTTCAGTTTGCGGCTTACGTAGAGGATCGGGTGTCGAACGCCATCCACTTCCTGCATTAAACATCCTCCTATTGCGATAGCGCTCGCATCTGTGGTCAAAATAAAGGGTAAATTTATATTGGGTAATCGTAAGACTGGTGGATTAGAAAAAATATGTTTCAACTTACACATTGTATCATCTAAGCTGGTACTTTTACAAATTTTTGATGGATGATCTTTATTTAACATATCAGAAAAAACTGAGGTGAGTTCTGCCCAATGTGGAATGAATTTAGAATAATAGTTAATCAGACCTAATAAACTTCTAACCTGCTTCTTTGTGGTAGGAACTTCTAGCTTAAGGATCTTGGAAAAAATTTTATCATCAGTCAACAATTTTCCTTCAGAGATTCTATGACAAAGGAAGTCTATTTGTGTATAGCCTATTTCAACCTTGGAAGGTTTGATAGTAAGTCCAAAAAGAGAGATTTGGTTGAAGACTTGTTTTAGGGTGAGTAAGTGAGAAGTCATATCAGAAGAATGAATACATATATCATCAATATAAGCAACTACATCATTAATTCCGTGTAATAACAATCTTGTTAGTCTCAGAAATGTGGCCGGTGCGTTCTTCAGGCCAAAAGGAAGATATAGCCATTCGTATAACCCAAGTGGTGTTGCGAATGCTGTTATATGTCTACAAGAAGGGTGGAGTGGAACTTGCCAATATCCTTTCGCTAGATCTGTCTTAGAAAATAAGGATGATTGAGCCATATCTAAAATAAGATCTTCACAACTGTTCATAGGCTCTGCATCCGTTGTTGTTATGGTATTTAATATTCTATAGTCGATGCACAAGCGGATTGTCTGGTCTTTCTTTTTCACCAAGACAATCGGTGAAGAATATTGAGACATAGATTTTTGAATAATGCCATTCTTCTCTAAATCTAAAATTTCCTTATCTAAATTAGATCTGTAATGGAGAGGAATAGAATATGGTCTACATTTGACCGGTCTCAGATCTGTTAGCACAATTGAATGTGTTATTCTATCAGTGCGTCCAGGTTTGTTGGAAAAGATTGTCTTATAGTCGTCTAGAAGCGTCAAAATGTCCTGTCGCTGTTGTTGTGTCAAAGTGTCAGAGATATGTATGTCCTTTATACTTCCGTCGTCTGTCATAATTGGCACAGGGATTTCAGTATTGTCCATGTCTGTCTGATTTATCACAGATGCTACAGTTTGTAAATTGTCTTCAATGTCATTGTCGTCGTCGTCGAGATGGATCGTCAATATGTCGTCAAAAATTTGGTTAACTTCCCTAATTCTTAATGTGTAAATCAAAATGCAAGGTTATATTGGTGACAAGGTTATGAATATGCAAAGAAATCAATATGATACAAAATAATACATTGATGAAACATGAGAAGTACAGCTTAGAATTTACAATGAGTATGAGGTGAAACTTAGCTCTTAATTGAAGAACTCCTCGATGTTGTCTTGTACTCTCGTCAATGTTGGAACGGTTTCATAGGTTGGACGCGGCACTTGTTGCGGAACAATCTGCTCGTGGAGCGAGAAAACATTAGTCACTGTCACACACACAAAAAAAATGTCAAAATAGTAACATGTCAACCAAAAAAATGGTTTACAGAATCAAAATAATGAGGCGCTGCATGGGCAATGGTGAGACATTGCCGAGGGACTCAGATTATTTCTACTTTATCGCTAGATAGCTACTAGTTTTATGTAAATTTGTAACGTTAACAATTTCTTTGATTTAAGCAAATCAATGTGTTACCACAATCAATGTTTTATCAAAATTCAATGTGATATGATTAAATAATTAATTTTACATGGCATTTAACAGGTTTTTAAGAAAACATTCTATGCCACAACCGGAAAACTAGCCCCCATAAAGCCTGTCATCATCTTACTCTTATCTAAATAATGGTTCGGGTTCATACAGGCAACAATACACTGTTCGCTAGGATATAGAATATTTATTACATACAGTGTACAGTTGGCGCAGTGGGTAAACAGACCCGCGCTTTCTTATCATACATATCACAGATCGTTAATCATCAAACATATAGTTGTCATACAACAATCTAGCACACTATCTAGCCTAAGTATATCTACGAATATCTATGAGTCCCTCTCAGGCAGGCCCTGTTGTCTCTCTCCAGTCCGTTTGTCCTCTGCCGGTCTCCGCGTGTCCTAACTCGACACGGGCGGTAACTCTGTCCGAGTTCCTCGTGGACCCCGCATTAGGCGGGCCACATCAGTGTCCACGGAATCATGGACTAGGTGACCAACTCTATCGAGAAGGTTCTCGATTACTCGGGTCCTGCACGACTCAGTGGTATCCCTTGGGCTGGAGTTGTAGCCCTCTATTCTAGATGCAAGTGAGGCGGTGACAGACTGCGACACTAGAACGTTATCGGGTGTACGTAAACGCAGCTGTGCCAATAGCTCTATTAAAAACTGGATGCACCTTCCACGAATTTCCTTCTCATCGGGAAACTTGTAGTCTGCTATTTCTTTCTCAAACTCATAACCTATATTGGGATTAGGATCAAGACGACTACCACGATATGGACAGACCAGAACAGGTCATTCTTCTGCGCCTCAGAACAGGACACAATAGATTACGCAACCACATGTATACAAAATTCAAGATTGGTGACTCAGCCATGTGCACATGTGGTTTGGCGTCGCAGACAGCAGAGCACATACTCCAGGATTGCCCAAACTACAACATATCCAGGCGAACCTTCTGGCCTAGAGAGACAACAGTGGAAGATAAACTCTATGGACCGCTGAATGAACTAAAAAAGACTGTTAGATTCATACAAGAGATAACATTGCAGTTATAAACATATTTTAGGCGAACGAAAGAAGAAGAAGAAGAAGGGATTAGGATCTAAATAATCTTGAATAGCATCACTTTCTGTTATTTTTTTCCCAGGAATAGCAATCTTTGAACTGATAGAATCAATGAGCTGGACAAGATCGCTGAGTAGTTTTGTTGGATCCTGTATATCTGCTTCGAATTTCTTATTCACACTTTGAACTTCTCCGAGAATATGCTTGAGAAATATGAGATACACATAGTTTTTCATGTCGCTAAACATAGAATGTAGAAGGTCTGCTGTATAACAGCGCTCATTGAGTCCTGCTATATAAAAATGAGTTCTGAGCTCGACCCACTGCTGCAATATTAGGACAATGGCAGATTGAATGGACATCCATCGTGTCTGGCTTAATTGAACAACCTTCAGCGAATGTTGTCCATCATTTAATAAAGCAAAAAGCTCCCTGTACTTTGCTTGACGAAGACTTCAGTGAGAAAACCAGTTATATGTTTCTCTAATCATGAACTCTATGGTCCTGGGCAGACAAGCAGCTGCAGCCTGTAACACTGCCAGCTGAAGGGAATGACATACACACCTAACTAGTACCAGATGAGGAACTACGGATTTTAATTTTGTATATATTCCATTGTTTACACCTGTCATGACAGATGTATTGTCAGTGGCGAGTCCAAGTAGTCTTTGCATCTCAAGTCCATTCTTGTTTAAACAATCTTTTAACGCATTGTATATTGCCTGCGCATTGCAGTCACTCACTTCACCTAAATCGTATTAAAGGGAGTTAAAATACTTGAATATTGCACGGTAATGTACTAAGACTGTTTTACTCCCTCGCTTCAGTTCAAATTCGGCTTTTTAGTATCCCCAAAATGATTTTTTAAAGTAATCTTTACCCACCCAAAAAAGCACTAAAAAGCACCAAAAACATGATGTGAAGGATTAAATTAGCGCAGCCGCGCTAAAAGCAAAATTTTCGCACTAAATGACTTAAAAAGCACTAAATTTAGTGCGAAAATTGCTAAAATGGCAACACTGAGGGGGAGGTACCAACATTATTGAGGAAAAGAGACTGTTTCATAACCAGATAAGTCATTACCTTTTTTTTGTGCTATTACAGGTACATCAGAAGATGGAATATTTTAACCTGCTGTCTTCCTAACAGAACCGCAAGACGTTTCAATGGTTTAACCTGCTGTTTTCCTGACACGCCCATAAAACGTTTCAAATGTTTAACCTGCTGTTTTCCTGACACTTTCACAAAATGTTTCAGTTGTTTAACTGCTGCTTACCCGACCGAATCACAAAACGTTTCAATTTTTTAACTTGCTGTTTTCCTGACAATTCTACGAGACGTTTCGATTGTTTATTCTGCTGTTTTCCTGGCAAACCCACAAGACGTATCATTTGTTTAACCTGCTGTTTTCCTGACAGAACCACAAGACGTTTCAGTGGTTTAACCTGCTGTTTTCCTGGCAAACCTACAAGACGTTTCAATTGTTTAGCCTGCTGTTTTCCTGACAGAACCACAAGACGTTTCAATAGTTTAAACTGCTGTTTTCCTGACACGCCATTAAAACGCTTCAAATGTTAAACCTGCTGTTTTCCTGACACACCCTTAAAACGTTTCAAATGTTTAACCTGCTGTTTTCCTGACATTTTCACAAAACATTTCAATTGTTTAACTGTTGCTTACCCGACCGAATCACACATCAATTGTTTAACCTGCTGTTTTCCTTACAAACCACCAACAACAACAAAAAATAAATACGTTTCAATTGTTTAGCCTGCTGTTTTCTCGGCAGATCCACAAGATAATTGAATTGTTTAACGTCTTCCTTCCGGTCGTCTTCCTTTCAGCTGCATTACAACCTCCGCAGTTCAGGGGATACCTACAACACCACGCTGGCAAGTCTGGACGACACCTTCGAAGAGGTCAGGCATACATGATATGGCTGCACTAGTCGTTGGATGAATGCTTCATTAAGTTAGATCATTAGATGAATGTTTCATGTAGTTAGATCAGTAGATGAATGCTTCATGTAGTTAGATCAGTAGATGAATGCTTCATGTAGTTAGATCATTAGATGAATGCTTCATGTAGTTAGATCATTAGATGAATGTTTCATGTAGTTAGATCAGTAGATGTATGCTTCATGTAGTTAGATAAGTAGATGAATGCTTCATGTAGTTAGATCAGTAGATGAATGCTTCATGTAGTTAGATCAGAAGATGAATGCTTCATGTAGTTAGATCAGTAGATGTATGTTTCATGTAGTTAGATCATTAGATGAAATGCTTCATGTAGTTAGATCATTAGATGAATGTTTCATGTAGTTAGATAAGTAGATGTATGTTTCATGTAGTTAGATCAGTAGATGTATGTTTCATGTAGTTAGATCAGTAGATGAATGCTTCATGTAGTTAGATCAGTAGATGAATGCTTCATGTAGTTAGATCAGTAGATGTATGCTTCATGTAGTTAGATCAGTAGATGTATGTTTCATGTAGGTAGATCAGTAGATGAATGCTTCATGTAGTTAGATCAGTAGATGAATGTTTCATGTAGTTAGATCAGTAGATGAATGTTTCATGTAGTTAGATAAGTAGATGTATGTTTCATGTAGTTAGATCAGTAGATGAATGCTTCATGTAGTTAGATAAGTAGATGTATGTTTCATGTAGTTAGATCAGTAGATGTATGTTTCATGTAGTTAGATAAGTAGATGTATGTTTCATGTAGTTAGATCAGTAGATGAATGCTTCATGTAGTTAGATAAGTAGATGTATGTTTCATGTAGTTAGATCAGTAGATGTATGTTTCATGTAGTTAGATAAGTAGATGTATGTTTCATGTAGTTAGATCAGTAGATGTATGTTTCATGTAGTTAGATCAGTAGATGAATGCTTCATGTAGTTAGATCAGTAGATGTATGTTTCATGTAGTTAGATCAGTAGATGTATGTTTCATGTAGTTAGATCAGTAGATGAATGCTTCATGTAGTTAGATAAGTAGATGTATGTTTCATGTAGTTAGATCAGTAGATGAATGCTTCATGTAGTTAGATCAGTAGATGTATGTTTCATGTAGTTAGATCAGTAGATGTAATGCTTTCATGTAGTTAGATCAGTAGATGAATGCTTCATGTAGTTAGATCAGTAGATGAATGCTTCATGTAGTTAGATCAGTAGATGTATGTTTCATGTAGTTAGATCAGTAGATGAATGCTTCATGTAGTTAGATAAGTAGATGTATGTTTCATGTAGTTAGATCAGTAGATGAATGCTTCATGTAGTTAGATCAGTAGATGTATGTTTCATGTAGTTAGATAAGTAGATGAATGCTTCATGTAGTTAGATCAGTAGATGAATGCTTCATGTAGTTAGATCAGTAGATGAATGCTTCACGTAGTTAGATCAGTAGATGTATGTTTCATGTAGGTAGATCAGTATATGAATGCTTCATGTAGTTAGATCAGTAGATGAATGTTTCATGTAGTTAGATCAGTAGATGAATGTTTCATGTAGTTAGATCATTATATGAATGTTTCATGTAGTTAGATCATTAGATGAATGTTTCATGTAGTTAGATCATTATATGAATGTTTCATGTAGTTAGATCATTAGATGAATGTTTCATGTAGTTAGATCATTAGATGAATGTTTCATGTAGTTCGATCAGTATATGAATGTTTCATGTAGTTAGATTAGTAGATGAATGCTTCAAGTAGTTAGATCATTATATGAATGTTTCATGTAGTTAGATAAGTAAATGAATGTTTCATGTAGTTAGATCATTAGATGATTGTTTCATGTAGTTAGATCATTAAATGAATGTTTCATGTAGTTAGATCATTAGATGAATGTTTCATGTAGTTAGATCAGTATATGAATGTTTCGTGGTGTTAGATCATAAGATGAATGTTTCATGTAGTTAGATCAGTAGATGAATGTTTCATGTAGTTAGATCAGTAGATGAATGTTTCATGTAGTTAGATCAGTAGATGAATGTTTCATGTAGTTAGATCAGTATATGAATGTTTCATGTAGTTAGATCAGTAGATGAATGCTTCATGTAGTTAGATCATTAGATGAATGTTTCATGTAGTTAGATCATTAGATGAATGTTTCATGTAGTTAGATCGTTAGCTGAATGTTTCATGTAGTTCGATCATTATATGAATGTTTCATGTAGTTAGATCATTAGATGAATGTTTCATGTAGTTAGATCATTAGATGAATGTTTCGTGTAGTTAGATCAGTAGATGAATGCTTTCATGTAGTTAGATCATTAGATGAATGTTTCATGTAGTTAGATCAGTAGATGAATGTTTCATGTAGTTAAATCATTAGATGAATGTTTCATGTAGTTAGATCATTAGATGAATGTTTCATGTACTTAGATCATTAGATGAATGTTTCATGTAGTTAGATCATTAGATGAATGTTTCATGTAGTTAGATAAGTAGATGTATGTTTCATGTAGTTAGATAAGTAGATGAATGCTTCATGTAGTTAGATCAGTAGATGAATGCTTCATGTAGTTAGATCAGTAGATGTATGTTTCATGTAGTTAGATCAGTAGATGTATGTTTCATTTAGTTAGATCAGTAGATGAATGCTTCATGTAGTTAGATCAGTAGATGAATGCTTCATGTAGTTAGATAAGTAGATGAATGCTTCATGTAGTTAGATCAGTAGATGTATGTTTCATGTAGGTAGATCAGTAGATGAATGCTTCATGTAGTTAGATCAGTAGATGAATGTTTCATGTAGTTAGATCAGTAGATGAATGTTTCAAGTAGTTAGATAAGTAGATGTATGTTTCATGTAGTTAGATCAGTAGATGAATGTTTCATGTAGTTAGATAAGTAGATGTATGTTTCATGTAGTTAGATAAGTAGATGAATGCTTCATGTAGTTAGATCAGTAGATGAATGTTTCATGTAGTTAGATCAGTAGATGAATGTTTCATGTAGTTAGATCATTATATGAATGTTTCATGTAGTTAGATCATTAGATGAATGTTTCATGTAGTTAGATCATTATATGAATGTTTCATGTAGTTAGATCATTAGATGAATGTTTCATGTAGTTAGATCATTAGATGAATGTTTCATGTAGCTCGATCAGTATATGAATGCTTTCATGTAGTTAGATTAGTAGATGAATGCTTCAAGTAGTTAGATCATTATATGAATGTTTCATGTAGTTAGATAAGTAAATGAATTTTTCATGTAGTTAGATCATTAGATGATTGTTTCATGTAGTTAGATCATTAAATGAATGTTTCATGTAGATAGACCATTAGATGAATGTTTCATGTAGTTAGATCAGTATATGAATGTTTCGTGGTGTTAGATCATAAGATGAATGTTTCATGTAGTTAGATCAGTAGATGAATGTTTCATGTAGTTAGATCAGTAGATGAATGTTTCATGTAGTTAGATCAGTAGATGAATGTTTCATGTAGTTAGATCAGTATATGAATGTTTCATGTAGTTAGATCAGTAGATGAATGCTTCATGTAGTTAGATCATTAGATGAATGTTTCATGTAGTTAGATCATTAGATGAATGTTTCATGTAGTTAGATCAGTAGATGAATGTTTCATGTAGATAGATCAGTAGATGAATGTTTCATGTAGTTAGATCAGTAAATGAATGTTTCATGTAGTTAGATCAGTATATGAATGTTTCATGTAGTTAGATCAGTAGATGAATGCTTCATGTAGTTAGATGATTAGATGAATGTTTCATGTAGTTAGATCAGTATATGAATGTTTCATGTAGTTAGATCAGTAGATGAATGCTTCATGTAGTTAGATCATTAGATGAATGTTTCATGTAGTTAGATCATTAGATGAATGTTTCATGTAGTTAGATCAGTATATGAATGTTTCATGTAGTTAGCTCAGTAGATGAACTTTCGTGTGTCAGATCAGTATAGAAGTTTCATGTAGTAGATCAGTAGATGAATCTTCAATGTAGTTAGATCAGTAGATGAAATGTTTCATGTAGTTAGATCATTAGATGAATTTCTTCATGTAGTTAGATCATTATATGAATTGTTTCATGTAGTTAGATCAGTTAATGAATGTTTCATGTAGATAGACTCATTATATGAATGTTTCATTGTAGTTAGATCATTAGATGAATGTTTCATGGTAGTTAGATCATAAGATGAATGTTTCATGTAGTTAGATAAGTAGATGAATAGTTTCATGTAGTTAGATCATTAGATGAATGTCTTTCAGGTAGTTAGATCATTAGATGAATGTTTCATGTAGTTAATCATTATATGAATGTTTCATGTAGTTAGATCATTAGATGAATGCTTTCATTGTACTTAGATCATTAGATGAATGTTTCATGTAGTTAGATCATTAGATGAATGTTTCATGTAGTTAGATCAGTAGATGTATGTTCATGTAGATAGATCAGTAGATGAATGTTTCATGTAGTTAGATCAGTAAATGAATGTTTCATGTAGTTAGATCAGTATATGAATGTTTCATGTAGTTAGATCAGTAGATGAATGCTTCATGTAGTTAGATGATTAGATGAATGTTTCATGTAGTTAGATCAGTATATGAATGTTTCATGTAGTTAGATCAGTAGATGAATGCTTCATGTCGTTAGATCATTAGATGAATGTTTCATGTAGTTAGATCATTAGATGAATGTTTCATGTATTTAGATCAGTATATGAATCTTTCGTGGTGTTAGATCATTAGATGAATGTTTCATGTAGTTAGATCAGTAGATGAATATTTCATGTAGTTAGATCAGTAGATGAATGTTTCATGTAGTTAGATCATTAGATGAATGCTTCATGTAGTTAGATCATTATATGAATGTTTCATCTAGTTAGATCGTTAGCTGAATGTTTCATGTAGTTCGATCATTATATGAATGTTTCATGTAGTTAGATCATTAGATGAATGTTTCATGTAGTTAGATCATTAGATGAATGTTTCATGTACTTAGATAAGTAGATGAATATTTCATGTAGTTAGATCATTAGATGAATGTTTCGTGTAGTTAGATCATTAGATGAATGTTTCATGTAGTTAAATCATTAGATGAATGTTTCATGTAGTTAGATCATTAGATGAATGTTTCATGTACTTAGATCATTAGATGAATGTTTCATGTAGTTAGATCATTAGATGAATGTTTCATGTAGTTAGATCATTAGATGAATGCTTTCATGTAGCTAGATCAGTAGATGAATGTTTCATGTAGTTAGATCAGTATATGAATGTTTCATGTAGTTAGATCAGTAGATGAATGCTTCATGTAGTTAGATCATTAGATGAATGTTTCATGTAGTTAGATCATTAGATGAATGTTTCATGTAGTTAGATCAGTAGATGAATGTTTCATGTAGTTAGATCAGTAGATGAATGTTTCATGTAGTTAGATCAGTAAGATGAATGTTTCATGTAGTTAGATCAGTATATGAATGTTTCATGTAGTTAGATCTTTAGATGAATGTTTCATGTAGTTAGATCAGTATATGATATGTTTCATGGTAGTTAGATCATTAGATGAATGCTTTCATGTAGTTAGATCAGTAGATGAATGTTCATGTAGTTAGATCAGTAGATGTAATGTTTCATGTAGTTAGATCATTTAGATGAATGCTTCATGTAGTTAGATCAGTAGATGATATGTTTCATGTAGTTAGATCAGTTAGACTGAATGTTCATGTAGTTAGATCAGTAGATGAATGTTTCATGTAGTTAGTCATTAGATGAATGCTTCATGTAGTTAGATCAGTAGATGAATGTTTCATGTAGCTTAGATCAGTAGATGAATGCTTCATGTAGTTAGATCAGTAGATGACTGTTCGTGTAGGTAGATCATATATGAATGTTTCATGTAGTTAGATCAGTAGATGAATGTTTTCATGTAGTTAGATCAGTAGATGAATGTTTCATGTAGTTAGATCATTAGATGAATGTTCATGTAGTTAGATCATTAGATGAATGTTTCATGTAGTTAGATCATTAGATGAATGCTTCATGTAGTTAGATCATTAGGTGAATGTTTCATGTAGTTAGATCATTAGATGAATGTTTCATGTAGTTAGATCATTAGATGAATGTTCATGTAGTTATATAGTAGATGAATGTTTCATGTAGTTAGATCATTAGATGAATGTTTCATGTAGTTAGATCAGTAGATGAATGTTTCATGTAGTTAGATCATTAGATGAATGCTTTCATGTAGTTATATCAGTAGATGAATGTTTCATGTAGTTAGATCAGTAGATGAATGTTTCATGTAGTTAGATCAGTATATGAATGTTTCGTGGTGTTAGATCATTAGATTAATGTTTCATGTAGTTAGATCAGTAGATGAATGTTTCTGTAGTTAGATCAGTAGATTAAAGTTTCATGTAGTTAGATCATTAGATGAATGCTTTCATGTAGTTAGATCATTATATGAATGTTTCATGTAGTTAGATCATTAGATGAATGTTTCATGTAGTTAGATCATTAGATGAATGTTTCATGTAGTTAGATCAGTAGATGAATGTTTCATGTAGTTAGATCATTAGATGAATGTTTCGTGTAGTTAGATCATTAGATGAATGTTTCATGTAGTTAAATCATTAGATGAATGTTTCATGTAGTTAGATCATTAGATGAATGTTTCATGTACTTAGATCATTAGATGAATGTTTCATGTAGTTAGATCATTAGATGAATGTTTCATGTAGTTAGATCATTAGATGAATGCTTCATGTAGTTAGATCAGTAGAAGAATGTTTCATATAGTTAGATCATTAGATGAATGTTTCATGTAGTTAGATCAGTAGCTGTATGTTTCATGTCGTTAGATCATAAGATGAATGTTTCATGCAGTTAGATCTTTAGATGAATGTCAGAGTCTAGAACAGTGCAGTGATGCAGTGACATCGTTACGCCCGCCAGGCGACTTAGTCTACGCCAGGCGAGTAGTAGTTACCTGCCTGCAGGTTGCTGGCTGACGAGACGGCCAGCGGTCAGGCAAGGACGACGCAAGACGCACGCATGCCTCGTGAAGCCACTTCAGGTGGGAGGCAAGTTGCGAGCTATAGGCAGACAGCTCTGGGACGTCGACTCGACTGGACGCATGATGAGAGAAAGTCGTTGTGTGGTTTCTGTGCCTGAAAGTCGAGTGTCTCTACATCTTGAGAGATGACTGTGAGTTGTATTGTGTATGTAAGTGTATTGAAGTATCAAGTATATCTTTAGTGATCATCGTACTGTATATGATCTGTAAATAAATCCATTGAACGTTGTGTCGTTGAGTCTTAAGTCAAATCACGTTGTACTTGTACTGTCTCACATGGGTTAGGTTAGCGAGCCAAGTTTAAGACCCTGACAATGAATGTTTTATGTAGTTAGATCATTAGATTAATGTTTCATGTAGTTAGATCATTAGATGAAATGTTTCATGTCGTTAGATAAGTAGATGAATGTTTCCTGTAGTAAGATCAGTAGATGAATGTTCCATGTTGTTAGATCAATAGATGAATGTTTCACGTTGTTAGATCATTATATGAATGTTTCATGTAGTTAGATCATTAGATGAATGTTTCATGTAGTTAGATCATTAGATGAATGTTTCATGTACTTAGATAAGTAGATGAATATTTCATGTAGTTAGATCATTAGATGAATGTTTCGTGTAGTTAGATCATTAGATGAATGTTTCATGTAGTTAAATCATTAGATGAATGTTTCATGTAGTTAGATCATTAGATGAATGTTTCATGTACTTAGATCATTAGATGAATGTTTCATGTAGTTAGATCATTAGATGAATGTTTCATGTAGTTAGATCATTAGATGAATGCTTCATGTAGCTAGATCAGTAGATGAATGTTTCATGTAGTTAGATCAGTATATGAATGTTTCATGTAGTTAGATCAGTAGATGAATGCTTCATGTAGTTAGATCATTAGATGAATGTTTCATGTAGTTAGATCATTAGATGAATGTTTCATGTAGTTAGATCAGTAGATGAATGTTTCATGTCGTTAGATCAGTAGATGAATGTTTCATGTAGTTAGATCAGTAAATGAATGTTTCATGTAGTTAGATCAGTATATGAATGTTTCATGTAGTTAGATCTTTAGATGAATGTTTCATGTAGTTAGATCAGTATATGAATCTTTCGTGGTGTTAGATCATTAGATGAATGTTTCATGTAGTTAGATCAGTAGATGAATGTTTCATGTAGTTAGATCAGTAGATAAAAGTTTCATGTAGTTAGATCATTAGATGAATGCTTCATGTAGTTAGATCATTATATGAATGTTTCATGTAGTTAGATCGTTAACTGAATGTTTCATGTAGTTAGATCATTAGATGAATGTTTCATGTAGTTAGATCATTAGATGAATGTTTCATGTACTTAGATAAGTAGATGAATATTTCATGTAGTTAGATCATTAGATGAATGTTTCATGTAGTTAAATCATTAGATGAATGTTTTATGTAGTTAGATCATTAGATGAATGTTTCATGTAGTTAGATCATTAGATGAATGTTTCATGTAGTTAGATCATTAGATGAATGTTTCATGTAGTTAGATCATTAGATGAATGCTTCATGTAGTTAGATCATTAGGTGAATGTTTCATGTAGTTAGATCATTAGATGAATGTTTCATGTAGTTAGATCATTAGATGAATGTTTCATGTAGTTATATTAGTAGATGAATGTTTCATGTAGTTAGTTAATTAGATGAATGTTTCATGTAGTTAGATCAGTAGATGAATGTTTCATGTAGTTAGATCATTAGATGAATGCTTCATGTAGTTATATCAGTAGATGAATGTTTCATGTAGTTAGATCAGTAGATGAATGTTTCATGTAGTTAGATCAGTATATGAATGTTTCGTGGTGTTAGATCATTAGATGAATGTTTCATGTAGTTAGATCAGTAGATGAATGTTTCATGTAGTTAGATCAGTAGATGAAATTTTCATGTAGTTAGATCATTAGATGAATGTTTCATGTAGTTAGATCATTAGATGAATGTTTCATGTAGTTAGATCATTAGATGAATGCTTCTTGTAGTTAGATCATTAGGTGAATGTTTCATGTAGTTAGATCATTAGATGAATGTTTCATGTAGTTAGAT